>JABASF010001773.1:0-19278 GCA_019776145.1 Harlomillsia oculata
CCAGAAACCTATGAATCTCATCATTCATCAGTGAAGTATAAATAATGTACCGACTAAAATCTCTGGAATAGTATCTATTAATCTTGCATTCTCCTGGCTTCATGTTTCATGTCATTAAGAACGAAGTGAATGATTATTACAAATAAATATAAAGGTCTGATATCTGATTCTGAATAATGTTTTGGGTCATTAGTCATTATCATATCATTTTTATTTCAATGGTAATTGGTAATGGATTTATTGAGACAGTGACGCTGTGACACACTGCTGCAGGAATGAGGTATTTTATCTCTGAATTAGAAAATTGCCTATAATAAGTCAACTTTAATCATAATGGGCATATTGTTTAATATGGACGGTTCCTCTTCAATTGATGCTGATAATGCTGGTGATAATGGTGAGATAAACTGTAACATTGACCAACATGATTCATTTCGTGTTCTCTTGCCGTAATTTCGATGATTACAAATTACAAATTTTTTTATCGCAATCGTCATCTAATTGGTTTTGACGGACGTTTTATTACACATAGGTCATCCGGCCATCCTTTTATATTATTCATGGGTGCAAGATTTGGAGTTAAGCAATTCTTTGGATCTAATTATTGCTTTTTATAGTCACAAAATGGGAAAAAGAACAATTTCGTTTTTGTGTATGCTGTTGTTTTATATAGAATGTCAAGGTATGATTATTAATGACTACTGATGTGATGATACTTACCGACCATAGCCAGCAAATAAAACTTATGTTCGTCAGCATCCCAGTTAACGTCAGGTATACCTTTGACTATCGTTGGTGTCAGTTCGTTACCCATGTTGACCTTGTAAAATACAAAATAACCAACTGTTACTGACCTGTGCCCGGTGACCTAACTTGAAATTAACAAGACGAAATGAACAAAACTCACCTCACTTGACCCATACTTAACATTGAGCACTGCAGCCGGTGCTTTGTCCAGAACATCCGGGACGACTTGATCCGATTCCATGGCTTGTTTCAACTTTTCGCTCACTTGACACTCTTGACCTCGTGGACAATCTACTGCAATCACAACAGCAAGGAAACTCAAGCTAAATATTACCACTACCTGATTCATCATTGTGACTGATTGATGTCACTTGTCACCACATGCAATGTGACTTTTTTGTGACCTGTATAATGAACAACAACTTTTAATCGTCCCACCTACACGAGGACAAATGGAAAGAAATGTCCTCCAAATGCAGACGGCAACAATATGGTCAAAAGTGAAATGTAAACAAGTGAAAGTTAAGACAAAACCTTCTTACCTCAACTTCACCTTGAGGATTCAGCTTTCTTACAGCCGACGACGATTCAAACCCGGGGCGGTGGTGCTTTGTGCTGAACGCAAAGTAAAGGAACGGAACGGTCGACGGTTGGCTTCACTTTTCGCAGAAAACAATACACAAACAATGCAGACTTTCGATGCTCAACTAGCTCAACTAACTATCTTATAACTATTAACTAATAACTAATAACTTTATTTAGACATTCTAACTAACAGCTCACTCAAAGAGAAGTTTCAACAGGAAATAAGGGGAACAGTAAACGGAACAGTTAAAACTATGTACAATGATAGGCTTTATTTGTACTTTGCACAAACAATCAATCATACAGTTTTAAGTAATTGCATTATACGGATAATTTTGAATTATGGTTTCATGAATCATAAGAATTTAGTATGAGGGTATTAGCCAAAATAGGGCATTGGTGAAAGGGTCATGAGAGAGACCTGAGACGGAGTTGATTACTGAGGGTGGGGTCCATGTTCTCCAGGAACGCAAGGAACTTCTGGGTCATACTGAGCCTGGAAGAAGTTGCCTGCGATGGCTGTCAAGTGGTGCTTTTCTGCGAATTGACGGATGTTTCGCTGAGGTCTGTTCTTGCAACAGTTGTGTTCACATTTCTGCTCGTCACTGCAATCGAGTTTCCCTGGTTGCTCGTAGACCACAAAGACGTAGCGATGCAAGTGGGATCCTGTAAGCAGAAATAAGGAAGGGTCAGAATTCACACTTTCCGAATGAAATTGACAAGTTGTCATAGTCAACAAGAATCGAGAATGTCATGTTATGTCAGTCAGCTTACCTTGGCATGGGCCAGCTCCAGCATACGCAGCAACGACTTCGCCCTTTTCGATTTCGTGTCCTGGGATGTTGACCACCATCCAATGAAGGAATTCTCGGTTCGTCGGGGTTTCCTTACTGGGGGAATCAGGATCTGTTGAGAATATTGAAATCGTTTAATTAGTAATCGTCATTGTCAAAGTCACAATCATCCGATAATGTGTATGCTAACGTCGACAGTCGACATTTTCACTTACCGACCATCACGAGCGTGTAGAACTTATCCTTGTGAGCCTCCCATTTCACGTGGTGAGGAGCTTGTTTGACCGCAGTTGGGCTCAGCTCGTTACCCATCTCGACCTAATAAAGACATCAGATTCATTTCAAATCGTGTCCCACATCGCCACATCCCATGAATCATTAAAGAAAGCACCAAAGATGTTCAAAGTACACTTATTACGACTTTACCTTGTGATCTCCATAGTGGACGTGGAGATGTTCGTGTGGAACGTGGTCCAGAACGTCAGGGACGACATGATGAGACTCCATGGCTTCTGCTTCCAAGTCAGAAACTTGCAACTCCAACCAAAACCGTGTGAAAACCCGTGACTTTCTCAAATGAACCTCACCTGACACTTGACACTCTGAAACTGACACTGAACGGGACTAGTATTCTCAAATCAACCCAAAATCAACCAATGGTAACAATAACAACAAAGAGTTACATTACGATGACAACACAATTTTATAACCATAAAGTGGGTTGCTAACGAGTCGCTATGAAAATATGAAATAGGGTCGATTGCTGATTAACCGAAATGCATCTTGTCGATCATCACGATCATGAGTTCATGAGTTATAGTTATAACGTTATAACGTTAGAAGATTATGATTTCAGATTGATGCAGATTTGATTGAAAGGGAAGACTATTCGATTCAGATGTGATCAGATCAAATAAAACATCAGTAGCATCCATACAATATTTGAATAATAAAATTGCGTAAACAAAAACAAAACAAACATTGCTCTTCAGTTAATTTAATTATTCGGTCATACCGACATTGGTCTTTCACATTATTATATTATAACGTACATACATCTTACTTAAGTTACTTAGCTTGTATAATGTATTAATATTGTACGTACAACAATTGACAAAACATTTCCTGTATTGCCTCAATTGCCTGTATCAGCAATAACCGACCTAGTAATAGACACAGCCTATTAAAATGAGCGTCAAGTAGTGAGATGCTTGAAAATCACAGCAAGGCGTTTTTGATAAACAATAAAATACACTTGTTTTTGTATGTCTTAGACTTTGCACGAGATCAGACTAAAACGTAATCATTGATTTTTTTGTAATAAAATGTTAAAATTCGAAAGATAAAAACCTCAAATCATAATTCCACACAAAAGAGCACGCATAAAAAATCATTAAATTAAATTACAAACACTGGAAAAGGTGAGTCATGTGATTAAAATTTAAAGAATACAATGAAGACATTGAAGAAACTTTGATTTTACATATCGAACAACATTTTCAATTCCTGGAGTGACAAACCATTTCCTCCCGCTTTCTTGCTGCTGCTAAGAACTTGAGAAGCCAGTTCTAATTTTGTTTTGTGAAACTGGAGCATTTTGTCGTCAAACGTGCCGTTGGCGACATAACTAAAAACAATAAAATTCAGTTCAAGAAATTTATAGCGACGTAAGTTGCAAGAATGTGCTTTTGCAAGTGATAAGTTGACAGAGTTGACACGTAAACGTACCGTTTAATTTGTACTGGACGAGTCTGTCCAAATCTGTGCAAACGATCATGGGCTTGTAGCTCCAGTTGCGGATTATAGTGTAGATCCATTATGAACATGTGGTTAGCCCCAACCAAATTCAGACCAACGCCTCCAGCGGTCAAGGATAACAAAAGAATTTGAGGTGACTTCGGATTAGTATTAAATGCTGTCGCAATTGTAGCGCGATCCGCAACATTTGTCTTTCCTGTACGGAAAAGTAATCAATGCTGAAATTGACCTCATTGGTAGATCTCATAGAAAATATAAAATTAAACACCAATCTTACCATTGATTTTAACAATTTTGTAACGTCGCCGCACGAGATGATGTTACAATAATATCTAGCAAAGTTGTCCATTGCGAAACGATCACTATCTTTTCCATTGCACCATGTTCATTTGCATCTCGTATGTCATCAATGTCATTAAGAAGCTGAAAATAATGCAGTCTTATGAAAATCGCGTATACCAAAAACCTACCGTATTGTAGGTAAATAAAAGATTTTAAACATTTAACAAACCTGTCTAATCTTGGTTGACTTAAACGATTTACGGAATATCGGATTTCGTTTGCTCGTGATGTCGTGCGTTTCGGGGTTATATTCTTCGGAAGGATCTTCATCTGAATCATCTTGTAGCATCTGAAATGTAGCATAGTGATTATTTAAACCATATTAAAGAAAACAAATTATTATTGAGACAAAACCTTACGTCATGAATGAGATGTGGCAAAACTGTGCTTTGAATCATGAATGAGATATGGCAAAACTGTGCTTTGACGTAAACGCAACATCAAAGTAAATATAAACATCATAGCTTGGTGGTTATTTCCAGACCCCTGTCCACGACGTCCACCAGCAACATATTGGTCCGCTGCCCTTTGGAAATCATCTTCTGCCTTGTTTTTTAAATACTTGCGGACTTCCTCTCTAATGAATAAACGTTTTTTCATAGTTAGAAATAGAATAACGAAGGTAGGACATTTAGGGTCTAGCTCAATCTTCGAGCACATGATTAAGAATTAAATTAGAATTGAATTGAGTTACTCACTTTGCAAACGTGTACAGATGTTCATGAACTTGACTTTCCTCCTCCGTAAGCTGAATGTTGACGTCCATGATAGTTTTTTCTGGTATTTTTTGAGCCAACGTACCTCTCTCTTGAACTTCAGTCTTTGTTCGTCGCAAAAGCAATGATTTAGTTATAACTTGCAACCTATCTGCATTAGTTTTCTTGACTGACTTCATTCCGATCCAATAATCCCAAACTTTCGGGTCGTCAAACGGTTCCAAGCGCAGAAATTTGACTAATGAGTATATATCTCCTGGTCTGTTGAAATCAGAAAATACATAGGAACATGATTTTAAGTCAGAAAAACATTTACATGCATTAATATTACATCATCGCACGTACTTATTATGGACAGGTGTTCCCGTTACGATCCATTTATATGTAGAGGTGAGTCGACCAATCGCTAAGGCCGTATGAGTCTTCGAATTACGAATTGTGTGACCCTCGTCTAAAATTAGTCGTTCCCAGTTCAGGCGCAGTAACGGGCTGCGGCGTCGGTCCTAAGTTTAGAATAACGGTAATGCAAATAATGCTACTCAGCTAGATAGATGATAGGTACTTCTTGTAGTTGTAGTTATGGCTAAAACATTACACATTACCCTATTTCTTGGATCTTCTAAGGGCGATGAAATTTCATTAATTACTGTAGTATAAGTAGTTACTACCACATTGTACTGCGCAATCCTAGAAAATAGAATACAATCTTATGTGTATTTAAATCTGGTATGGATCAAAACCTATACTTTGTAAATTTTTGAAATGCATACACTGAAGATGAAGTCGGTCTTCTTTGTCCATAGTATGATAAGACGCGAAGGTTCCGTGCTCGTTTTTCAACTTCTTCAATCCACTGGTTCAACACGCTAGCGGGGCAAATAACCAAAGTAGCGGACGACGGAACAAGTTCATCTATACAGTCACATGAAAAATGTTACCATCATTTGTATTTTTACAAAATCATGAGATCGTAAAGAGAAATATGCTATATGCTATATGCTATATGCTATATGCTATATGCTATAATTTATTTTAGTATACTTTGGATCATTACTTACCGCAGAACCTTGTCGACACCCACTCTGGGGTCTCCCGGTTTATACCCAACTTCTTATCATCAATATGATAAGACGCGAAGGTTCCGTGCTCGTTTTTCAACTTCTTCAATCCACTGGTTCAACACGCTAGCGGGGCAAATAACCAAAGTAGCGGACGACGGAACAAGTTCATCTAGACAGTCACATGAAAAATGTTACCATCATTTGTATTTTTACAAAATCGTGAGATCTTAAAGAGAAATGGTGACCATGCAATACTCATACATGTGTACATAATATGCTATAATTTATTTTAGTATACTTTGGATCATTACTTACCGCAGAACCTTGTCGACACCCACTCTGGGGTCTCCCGGTTTATACCCAACTTTTTATCATCAATAGATTTGCAAATAAGGGAAATCATCATAATAGTCTTCCCCAAGCCCATTTCGTCAGCTACAGTAATAATATTTTTCATATATATCTTCAAATTCTTAAACCAAAGCATTCAACGTAGTTGAAGTAATATCCCTTCTCCTTACCCAAAATTCCGCCTCCAGGGTAGTTCCTTTCGCAGCCAGTATAGCCATTCTAAACCAAATTTTTGGTGTTCAAACATCGTAACAATCAACCGTTGGGGTGGAGTGAAATCTTTATCACGCTCGCCCTCTCCCTCGACTGGCATCGTTTCAATGATTTTTGCAAGCTTGTGAATCATCTTGTGTACATCGCCATTAAACTGCGTCGCATAATAATACGTTCGTGCTCGAGGTTACTCGAGCACTAGGCGGGGGTAATTCATCAAATTCCAGGAACTTAGCTCCACGCGGGGGCTGTGGGGGTTTTTCCTTTGCTCTACGCTTTGAACCGGCTTCTTCTTCTTCGTCATCGTCGGATGATGATGATTCTGATTCAACCGATTCTGACGATTCGACATAGGCTTTTTTAGTATTTCGTTTAATACCAATACATTCGACACTCCAATCTGAACCATCAGAGCCGGAGCTGACTTCCACAACAGAAGGAGAATCTAAGAAAATGTGCATATTATTCTAATAGCATACTGATAACAACAGTGTTGAGTGTTCAGTCCGTGATATCTACATACACACCCGCACAGACATGTAAGTATGGAATGAACTAGAGCTTACCTTTGCGAGTTTTATGTAAAGACAATTGACGCATTTTGGACAAGACTGAGGTCGTTTCACTATGACCGCTACCACTTCCACTATCCTCTGATGATACTGCACCATTATTACTCGCTGTTTGCACATCGGAGACATGATTGATTTCGCCTGAATCGTCCTCAACAGTAAGCGTTCGCACGAAAGGTTGTTTACGTTCGACCTAACAAGAAAAACGAACGTAAAACTTTTATACTTTTCACACGCAACCCTGAACTTTGAACTTTTTAAACCGGCAGTGGAGACAGTTTACATTCTACCCGACCAATTATGATTTAATTTATGTTTGGCTTAAGAAATACGTAATCTTGACTTACCATTTTACTGCCAGAACTGCTGGACTCATTCATGATTTCCATCTTGCTTTTGCCACTGCTATCGCCTGAATCGTCCTCAACAGTAAGCGTTCGCACGAAAGGTTGTTTACGTTCGACCTAACAAGAAAAACGAACGTAAAATGGTAAAATAAAACGTAGTGTTACCTACTTAGAATGGTTAATTTTAATTCTAAAAGGAGACGATTTCATTTTATACGTAACGAGGTAACGACACAAAGCAAATTGCAATTTTTATTCGCTATTGGAAATGCAACTATGCAACCTACGAGGACGTTACTACTTACGACGTTACGACTTAGTATAACAAGTTAAAAAGTACTTGTATATTTTGGCCACGGCGAGCGAATACAATAGTATTATTTATCCCTCCCAAAAGGCAAGGATTCGAAGGTATAGCCTATTGTTTTATACTTTTCACACCCGCAACCCTGAACTTTAAACTTTTTAAACCGGCAGTGGAGACAGTTTACATTCTACCCGACCAATTATGATTTAATTTATGTTTGACTTAAGAAATACGTAATCTTGACTTACCATTTTACTGCCAGAACTGCTGGACTCATTCATGATTTCCATCTTGCTTTTGCCACTGCTAATACTAATGGGTGTGGAAGTTCCGGTTGGAAGAGATGTAAAAAAACTATGTTCAACTTGCGGTCCTGGGGATTTCAAATTCTGTCTAAGCGGAACAGAAGACGGTTCAGTGGAAGGAACTGATGGATCTGAGACTTCTGCTGGGTCTTCTTCCACTGGTAGAGTTTCTTGTAAATCTTCATTGACACTGGAATTCGAATTATGAACCTCCACCATTTTGGACCGACTCTTAGAATCAAGCGCAGCAGAATTCTTTAGTACGTCTGCACCTTCGCCACTCACGGAGGCAAGTGACTCCAGAACGTTGGAGCTGACGCAGTTCTGTGTGTAACAAAATGAAAGACAACTTTATTCTACTTTCTACGTAGCAATCAACAACCACCCATGCATTGTACAATATACCTTTTCCTGTCTTTCAATATCACTGACTTCGGATTTCGACGGCTCAGGCGACAAGTTGTCCTTTATTTGCATACCACTGTAAGCCACTACGAGAGCATCGTCTTCAGACTGTTCAGCCCCCATCAACAATGTAGTCTTTTGGCTGTAGTTACCTTCGACTGCGGCTTTCATTCTATTATCACCAGACACATTTTCTCTGGGGAAACTTGAAGGAGGGCTTGGCCCAAGCACTACTGCTGAGTCTCCAGAACCTTGTTCTTGTTCTTCATCAGATTCATCGCTGTCTGACACCACAATACGAATACCTTTCCTTCTGACTCTGCCTATTTCAGGACTCTCGGCAATGACTGATTGAGAACCTCCTTCTAATTCCGACTCATTACTTACACCTGCAAGCTTTTTGTGTGACACATCTTCAACTTCTTCTTCTTCTTCGTCGTCAGTCGAACTTCCGTAATAAATATTATCTGAGGAACCATCCGCCATTGTTCCAAAGTCACAAAGTCCAAGATGCAACTAGTACAAGAAAGGAAATATCAGATAATCAAAACACAATGACAATATTAAACTACAATCTATCAAATCAAATACTACTCAAACTGATGACAAACAATCTACAAAACTAATCTAAGTAGTCAATGTAACGTAATACCAACGACGATTGTTGATTTTTGAACTTTACCTGATATCAATATTATTTAAAACGTGAAATGGTATACAGTTAACGTAAAATCCAGTCTCCAGCACTGTTTGAACTTTCTAACGATCAAGTCCTTAGGTGTCGTTGGTTCAACGTTTCGTATCAATTCAAATTGTTTTTCTCAACTGACGGAGTAAAATATTAAAATTCACTTAAAAATTAATCAAATGAATTTGTATTTATGCACAGTAGATACACACTGCAGATGTAGATTAGACAGAAAGACAGAATTCACAGAAAGTGACACAGCTCCTTTCTCAACGAACGACAAGGAATGAAATGGGAAAGAAGGAAGAACCTAAACTAAAACGGTCTAACCGTCTAACGAACCTAACCTTGTGCTTTGCCACTTTGCCTTTGTGGATGAAGTCAAGTCAAGCTCCCTCCGAAATTATTCAAAGCGACCAATGGGTGGCAAGTGGCAAAGCCAGACCATCAATGAACAGTGAACAGACCAAAATCTGATACACACACGCAACGCAACGCAAGGCAAACCACACAAGAAAGAAAATCGTATAGGTTGGCTGTATTTAAGCTTCCAGTTCTATCACGTTCCATCGTTCCATGCAACTTTCCCATTTCCACGAAAAAAGACGAAAGGCATTATAATCACGCTTTAAATAAACTCATAAAAACACAAAACAAGGATTTTTTGTAGCGTAAGCGTAGTCTGTAGTCCGTAATTAAATTACTTATTCATAATTCATAGGTCATAACAGCATAAGTCTAGTACTTACATTAACTTGGAATTGGAAATGACCAACCTGTAGCCTATAATCCAAACAAGGAGTCTGTGATTTTCTTTATGACATACATTTCAGAGAAAACCTAAAGGTGATTTTGTCTGAAATCAAAACAACTCTGTAATCTGTACTGTATGCAAATGATGGTTTCATGACCTTTTCTTGTTCTTGCCCTCCTGGGTCTACTAATGCTCGTCTATAGTCGTCCACGACCGTTTTTTAATTTATAATAGAACCTTTTAAGTCTTGAAAATATGTCATCAAATGACGAAGGAGCCGAGGGATTAACTGTACATAGATTATAATTTTTAATAAAAAAGGATGTCGATGTCAGTTACTTTTTTCGTCATAAATCAAATGTAGTTTATTATTATTAGATTTACATTACTCTTAAAGTTTTTACTACGACAGAAAATCACAATCTGAATTGAAAATAAATTGATTACGACTACGACTACGACGCGACGAGCTGGGACTTCGTTCTCCAGCAAAATCCTATTCGATCTCTTGGACATAATAAATAATAGTACTTAATATCTATACATTATAATATTTCATTATTACATTGAAAGCTGGATAAATTATGTAATAAATTAAGGATTACGCGTTAAACTACTTTAACATAAAGAACCATAAGAACAAGCTTCAGACTTCACACGTTCAGACTGAACCTACTTTAGACTAGATAAACACTGTTACAGGTTTAGAAGGTATAAGAAAGATCTTCAGGCCAACCAACTTTCGAGAGGAGTGCACGTTGTAATAATAGGGATTGATTTCTCATTAATTAATGAGTAGTACGGCACTTGAGACTCTTGTACTTCCATTTTAACAGCGACGATGGGTGTATTGGATGTTCCTACCAGAACGGATCCTGACGGTGAACATGGCGACGGAGTTACTTCCGATGAGGATGGTTTATCGATGAATGGAGTGATCACTGGTTCAGAACTAGCACATGTTGGAGTGGAAATCATTCCTGATACTGATGTCGATGTCGGGGATGAACCTGATGACCGACGGCGCTACGAAACAAATTGCAAACGTGATTAAGTGATTGCACTTATAATGAGTTAATGACAATGTGAGGAATCTGTTGTTTTGTTGCTTGTTATCAAGGTTTAGATTAACTTACGCTGTAATTAGCTTTCATCCCACGATTTTCTTCTACCAAAGTCCACAAATGTCCACCACCGTTCTCTGCCTTGTCCCCTTTCTGGAAGACTGGATGGATGCTCAAGTTGTGACGAATTGAGTTCTTCCAGCGGTCATCATTAGGATGGAAATACGGGTACCGGCTCCTGTAGGGAAAATCCATTCAATAATTAGAGCTAAATCAACAGTGCAGGGAAAGTGGGAGGAAAGGAAAACCGTTATGCAATTGTAAGGCAACTCACGAAATCCAAGAGTAAATCTCAGAAACTGAGCAGCCACCAGTATCTTGCAAAGCCCCTTCGATCAAATCGGTGTAAGTGCAGCCAGGCTTAGTTCCATCGTCTGAGAATCCACTAGGAACGTCGTTAACATTCAACTCACACCTTATTCGTGAAACCATGGATCGCGGTCGACGTCGACGAGTATCCTCGGATGCTGACATATCCATTTCACTTGGAGAAGACAAAGTCACCGTTTCATGATCATCGATGTTGTTATCATTGACGACGAGACAGTCTTCATCAGAAGGAAGTGTAAAGTTGGTAGCATTTGCTAACGGGATTCCAGTTCCTCTCTTCATTGGCATGTTGTAGCGACGTCTACCACCCAACTTTTGAATCCTGCCTCGACCGGAAACACGACTGTCGGTGTTGACCGGACGACCCGGTTTTTCTGAAATTAATTTGAAAAAAAGCGTCGTTAGCCTTTATCCCACTTTGTCATAAAGAATTTGTACTACGATTTCATCATTGCGCTATGAAGTTACCATCTTTGTAGTTTTCATTGTCAATCGTGTTGTTCAAACAAGCTTCAATGATCTTCTGATGCTGGGACTTCGTGAGAAACTGCATCGGTTTGACAAATCTCCTTCGACATTCTGAATTAAGTCTCCCGTAAGAACGCATGGCGACAGTTCCAAGTCCTTGCACTTTCGACTCTTCCACGTTCTCATTAGAAGACGACCGGTATCCAAGAACGAAAAGATGACTCGGAATTTTCTCCACTGGAGAGTTTTGCTTCGGAGACACGGGTTTGTGCTTCTTCATGATGTAAACTTGTCCTTCTCCTACAGATCCATTGGTTATGCTTGCTGTTGGACTCACCGGAGGTGAACCAGACACGATGATCCTTGAGCTTTCCATTAATTCCAACTCAACCCCACTTTTGGCAGTATGAAACGTTCTCTCATGACCGGAATCGCTAAGTCTTGATGTCACATCGGAATTGTTCGTGTTTGAGCTGACACTGACCTCCTTCTTGACCGGAGAAGATTCCATTAAGGACGCCGACATTGCATTACTTGGGGACACCGTCACCGTCAAGTCTCCGAACGTCAGAGTTTTCACTGTTGGTAAAATCCAAATCGTCATGCATTACGCATTTCCCACAAAAGCTTTCAAACCATATACCAATGTACACAAACAAAATTCCTACAATACCCCAATTGCTGGTCGTCTCTTGAGTCCGTACAACTTGACCGGTCTCTACAAACAGAACATAATGCCCACTTGTTCAAATTCTGATATTAAGCTCAAACAGCCCAAACACATTCGTACAATACACTTTGAAAACATTACAAATCTGATGAACTACCAAAATGGGATGTTATATAAACTCACCTTTACAAATCCCGGGCTTTATGTCGACTTGTTGATTCTCCATTGTCAACTCAGACTTGTTGTCGCTGTCACTGCCGCCCCTGTCACTGACCTGTCACCAGAGCACCTAGGTTTTCCCGTACCGTGTCAACAGAACAAACAAACTGTTTCGGAGTCAAGTGGTTTTGCTGAACGAAGAAACAACAAAAGTTGTTTGTTGCCAAATCGTATCCATAGAAATTCCATAAATGTCAGTCTTCACGAAATCAAGATTCATGATGTTCTCGGTGTCTTGGCAATGTGTACTGGAGTTCTCACTACACCGTGGCATGGAAACGGTCACGAGTGCCGGGTTACAGTGTTACATTGAGCAAAATTGTCCACTCCGCAAAACAGCTCTGGCAATGCTTCTGCATGAGACACATCCATTCATTCTTCAATACGCTTAACTTCCTTCCAATACCTTTAAGACTGACAACATGCGAAATGACTTTGTCATCATAAAAAAGTGATTAACAAGATGATGACCTTTGGTTCAGCTAAAAATAAACACTCATCTAGACATTCTGCTTGACGGCTGTTGGCTGTTCCTCCTCGAAGCATTACATCACATAGCATTTCATAAGGCTGATGGCAATATATCAAAACGTGCATAAAAGAAAGGGAAAGATGAAGACGAATCCTTCATGTCACTTGCACTTTTGACAAGAAATAAGGTTTATGCTTCATGCTTTTGTCCCATGGCTATCGCATTTGATGATAATGTACCAATCGTATTTGTAAATTGAATAACATGCTTTCTCATTCCCACAGTTCATGACGAAATACGAGATGAAACCCTTGTAAACTCACACTGCGACGCGTTGCACATTAAAAAACGTCGTGTTTTTTTGCATGTGAAGTGCTCGCGGCGATGACCGAGCGTCTTGCGTCTCTTGTGTTGTGCTTGTGATGCAATTTATTTTATCCTATCCATTTTCTTATACGTTTGGCATTTCGCATAATGGTTACTTCGTATTAGACGTATTCTTTCTTGAAAAGGCATCGCATGCATATAGGCAATAGTATTAGTGGTCATAATCAAAGTTGCAGTCTTTGGATTTCGTCCATTTAGTTTTGACTTTGAACTGAACGTATGGACGCTGCTCCAGTCAGTGCAAAAACCGGTTTTTGTGGATATTGGCCATCATACTTTTCCATGAACTGCTCGCTTTTTTCATCACTGAGTTTTACATCAGCAGCTGACGACAAGAAAGAAAAGACAAGCTCAGATATGAGCAACAGATTCTCATTGAAGGAAATTATATTCTATTATGGACATCAGTTTTGGTTAGTTCGTGCGCATTTCATGAGTTCAGCAAAGTCATCCAAGTGTGATGATTACGTAGTTGCGGTGTGAGTAGAGGAAATAAGTTTCTGCAATTAAAAGGAAACAACAAACAACGTCCAATGGTCTGTGCTGTCATTTGCTATAATTGTGCACTTTGTAAACTTTGTAGTCAAATTCAGATAACATAAAAAAGAACAATACGATTGTGATTAGGGATTTTGTGGCAATGCCGAGTTTCCCGAATCGAGTTTTTGTCTCACGGACTCGACATTATGACTCGAAGCTTTTCTTCGCATTTAGTGTCAATTTAGTCAGTATTTTGCTCATTCAGTCATTACTAGTTAGCCATGTGACTTCACTGAACTGCCCGGGGGACAATGAGCCGCCGAAAATTGCTCCTTCTGGTCCACCGCCTAGTTATCACAATACGAAAAACTATTTGAATACGTATGGATTCGCAATTGGAGGAACAAAGGGGTTCAATGCTCAGGAGTTGAGCTTGGATTGTAAAGCCCCATACCCAGTCGAATGGACTTTTCAAGGCAACCAAGTGACATGGGTCAAAATCAAGACCAAAGTTGTCACTAAAACAATTGAAAGCAATGGGTCACCATGCTACACTGCGTCTCTCAATCCAGTGAACCCTATCGCTCAATTTGTTTCGATATTTGCTCAAAGGACTGACCTTGTTTTGGCCGGGAGAACGGGCAATTATAGTTGTAGAAGCGTGAGTGACATCAACAAAGCGAGCTCTGTTTTCAAGTTTGTTTTTGGTAAGTATGAATATTAAAGTTCAAAATAGCAGTCTATGTCAGTCATGATATTCTTTTAATTTATGGGACTTCAGTTTGGGGCTAACCGAAGCAGTTTAACGTGGGTGTACGATTTACGATACACTTTTATACAGTTAAAAGCTCAGTTTTTGTAGCAATGAATGGTTGATAATTGATAATTGATAACGCTCGTAAAGCATTTGCGTCTTTGCGGATACTTCTAGTTCTGTATTTACATTTTCCTGACTTGAGAACAAGCGGTAACGATACTCGTACTGGCGTCCATTCATTAGAATACGGCGAGTAACCCACTTGATAGCATACAACTTGTTCGAGTCTTCGAGTTGTTCGAGATAGACTCAAACATTTATGTATGAAACCATTACGTAAAGGGATTGATTGACTTATGGACTTATGCTATGCTCAAAAGGAGACGTTCCATGCTTGTAATTCGCACACATTGGAATTCGTGTATGAGTTTTATATAATGACAATTTTAAACTGATTTTTCTATAGATGAAAAAGACGGGTTTCTTTTCAATTCAAAACCAAGAGTGAACGCAACCATCGTCAGGTCAGAGGAAAATAGTGATGAAGTGGTAATTCCATGTCCAGCTAATATTGAAGGAGTCCAGGCTAGTTTACACAGGATTGACGAGGTAATTTGGTACACTCTGCTTAAAGATGAAAAGAATCTGAATTACACATTCATTCTCATTATTTATGTTACAATTACAATAATTTTCTAGAATGGCACCACACAACACAGTTATAACGACGGTGGAGGATTGCGTTACGACCCCAAAATTGGGTTTCTCCTCAAGTACGATCAATTCGTCACTGCCATTTACAAATGTCACGGAGAATACAAAACGAAAACAGAAGACGTGATTGTTGACTACCGGAGCGTTGGTTTGTTTGAACCGAATCCTTCGTCACCTTCAGTGACATTTGATGCTTTAGATCAATTCACCCTTCGGTGCGATGCTGACGAACCGGTCACGTTTGATTACTCACATGCTCCGTCAGTGACAATAGGAAACGATGTGACATTGACCTCCAAATCGTACAAGCATGCAGCAAAAGTGATAGTAACGAAATCATCTCAAGCCAAAGACTTGACAGGTCAAATAAGCTGCGTGACTGTGAATGGAAATAAAGTACTCTTCACGTGGAAATACAATGTATCCAATGACTGCTCCTGTATGTGGGAACCAGCTGAAGCTGAAAATGTACGACTGGAGAATCTGAGCAGATACTTCCGGGAAGATGTCAAGTACCTTTATCCTTTGTCCGTGGCACGCATTGGACGATTTCTATGCAACAATTCCAATGGGTTGGACACCGATGCGATTTTCCTTCCTTGTGCAAATCCTTCAGAATGTGATATCATGCGGAATGGAATTAATGAGGTAATTAATAAAATTAGTATATGATTTAACATGAAAAGAAACAAAACGATCCGCATTGACTATCAATATTAACTTCCTTTTCATCAGGACAATTTCAACACATTGGAAAGGGGGTTTCCGGAAGAAGCATCTCAGGCAACGGTGATTAGTTCTCAAGTGAGTTCAGGATGGATAAAATGCTCAGTTGAAGGGTATTCCAAGATTCGACAAGTGAACGGTGGGATTAAAAGCATCTGTAAGTCAAATGCACACAGCGTTTCTTTCATTATATTTGAAATGACGAGGAATACTCGGACATTATGTACATTTGTGACATTTCGTTACCAGTTTTTAACGACATCCCTGCGTCGGAGCAAATTAGCATAGCAGGTGCTGAACAAAACATCTTTTTAGGAGACACGATGTTGTTTACATGCAACGCAGCCAGTTACCTCTTCGCTCAGGAATTGAAATGGGCATTCGGATTCAAAAATGGAACCGTTGCATTTATTGACATTAGTGAGTTAAGATAAGAAAGCTATATTACGTTGTATTTTTAAAGCTCAAATCCAATTTATGTATGATTGATTTCTAGAAACAAAAAATGATTCCATGAACAGCCTCAAATCTCGAATTTACAGAGTAAGTTATATTCAAATTACAAATCCCGACACGACCCATCTTTACTGCTTTGCTCCCATGTGGAATTCGACGGAATGGCGAAATGCATCCATGCCTATTCTCCTGGAAGATTTTACACCTTATGGTAACATTTCACTAACACCGTCAGCAACGACAACAACAACGAAAGCTGACATTATAATGAAACGATTCAGCGATCCAACTTCAAAGAAAGTTCGGATTGCACATCGTGTTACAGACGCAACAGTCGTGATCAGAGATCCTGTGCAGAGTATTCAGCTAGAGTGCCTGTCCAAGTTTCCAGTTCAATGGATCTATGAAGGATCAGTGGTAAGCATTCATGAATCTTTGTCCGCTTATCGATTTCCGCAGATACATCATTTCATTGTTGTTACATTTGATTAGATAAATTCCACATCGAAATTCTCTCATCAAATCACCCAATCGTCAAACTCAAACAACCCCAGTTTATCGTTCCAGTCCACGATTGAAGTGATCACGAATTTCACGGGAACTACGGGAAATTACACATGTCGAAAAATGAACAGTGATCAAGCATTAGCGTCAGTGTTCATTTTCTCGTCATGGGACGGATTGACACCCATTTTGAATCATGGTCAACATTTAAATGTTAAGGTCAATAGTGGTGACGACTGGATCACTTTACCTTGTCGCGTTTCGGAGCCAAGTGTGATTGTCCACTTATACGAGCAAGACGATTCGGTACATTTGTTTTTTCGATCATTTTAATCCACTGATTTCAATCAATCTCATAATAAATAGTAATAAAGCTATAATCATTAACTAATCTCATAGGGCGAATTCCATCAACTTTATGAAAGCAGTACAGTACTCTTTGATGCCAAAAAAGGATTTCTCATAGGGACTTCCAGAGTGAGATCTCTACCTCAGTTTTACGCGTGTGCTACTGCTGCCAATGATACGGGTCATGGATTGTCGTTTTCAATTGTTCCAGGTCGAGGTAAAGGTCAAATGTTTAATATCATTTTGTATGCTTATTACTTTCCTTCGAAATCGGACAATTTATTGCAGAAATGCAAGCTGTGGCTGCATCTTCCATGGCCTCTGAAAGTAGCAACACCGGGCTGTACGTCTTTTTAGCATTGTTGGTCATTGCCGTCGTTGCATTGAGCGGTGGAGTTGTGTTCTTATGGAAAGAACTTAAGAGACAAAAGGTTACTATTTTCTGATCTCTCTCTGTTACTTCTGAACTGCCAAACATACCATTTAAAAAATGCTTAAATTATTTTATTATTTTATCAAAAAACAGCAATTAATGCACAACATGACTGGAGCTCGCATGACTTTATCACCAGATCGCCAACCTGTGGTTTTTATGGATGAATTAGCCGGACGAAGCAATGATACGTTTCAAGGAACAGAAAACCCAAGTTATGAAGCTTTGTAGTAATTAGTAATTAAGTAAGTACCGAAGGAGAATGTGTCTCACCTTGTTGCACCTTGTTATATATGGTTATATATATACACTTTCATGTTGTCAAATTATGCTACATGCTCAATTTTTCAAATGACTGTAATGCTTGACTATACGAGATGACGTTTTCTAAACAAAATAAATGATATTTTGTGCCTGATTAGCCTGATGAAGAGAAGGAACTAAAGATTTTGAGGATCATACCAAATACCAAGGAATGAACTTTTATTGTAAAATCGCTGCAATTCGTTGCAATGTTCGAATTTCGGCAGATCTGTGTCGGGGTTGAAATCGGAAAGTGGCCGTGACAACAATGACATCAATTCCAGCGAATATAGTGCACTTGGTGGGACGTATGGACCACACACGATAAGGAACGCATTAGAATGTAGAATTTTGAATTTAGTGAATCCTTTATTAAATTATGAGTGTTAATCTGAATCTGAATCCACATTTAATCATTCGTAAGTAGTTTTAACTAAGCTATGAGCTTAGCAAGAAAGGCAGTGAGTAATGGCCTCAAATTGGCAATTCCTCGTACGTCATCAAGGTACATGAAAAGAAAGTATGCATCTTTGTCGCCCGGCAATCGTCCCTCGGTTTGCATAATCGGAGCTGGATTTGCAGGGATTTGTGCGGGGATTAAATTGCAAACGGATTTAGGGTTGACGAATTTCAAAATCTTTGAAAGATTGCCGGATGTCGGGGGAACTTGGATGGCTAACAATTACCCGGGTTGTGCTTGTGATATTCCAACTCATTTGTACTCGTATTCATTTGAACCTAAACCAGGTGAAAATCATCTCGTGTACTTCAAAGACTATATAAATACATCCATAATTAATAATCCATGATTATTGATTACTGATTACCCGACCCATACCGCCACAGCCACACCCATACAGTCTACACTTACACGTACTTCTTCTGAAGAAAGCTTTTATTTTAATATTCGTAATAATGAATTTCAACATTATTTCAACATTC
>JABASF010001774.1:0-19277 GCA_019776145.1 Harlomillsia oculata
GGCAGTATCTAATTTAGCCGAATGAATGAAGTTAAATCGAGTATAGATTCGAATTGAAGTTCCGAACACACATCTTGTCACACACTAAACAAACAATGATCCAAAACGGAGCTTTCATTCCAGGAATCCCAACAACGTTTTTGTATTCACTCCTGGAGTATCTGATAACGTAAATGATCCAGGGCTCCAATTGTTATTCTCAAGGGACTCTGCTATTTTCGCGTACGGAAATCAAGGTTATCAGTACACAGAAGGAAGGGTTGAACTTTTGCTCTTGGTCCGTCGTCATTGTCGTCCTTTGGTTTTGTCGACAGTCGTAACGTTACCGTACTTTATTTCTAGGCATGGTAATGAACCAATAAAATAGACGAGAGTAAAATTGCAGTTAAATTCCCACGATCTTTTCTCTCAACAAATGGTTACGAGTTTCGGACTTTTCCTCAAGGAGAAGGCGAAGAGACAGAAAAAGTGGAAAAACTAGTTAGCTACGCAAACCATGTCAATGGACCATCAGCTTTGATTGCAAACATCCTTTGTCTTCCCGAATAAATGAACAGAATGAATTTCTCCACTTTTCTAGTCAGCAAACGACACTGATTTGATTACATTTCTTCTTCGTGAGCAAACATTCCAGAAGAGACTCGTTGGAATAAGTCAGTAAGCTATGGATCTTCCAATCACACGACCGATTTCCTATATTCCTAGTTTTCCTAGCCTTATGGTAATCACTCGACTGCTCCTACTTACACTCCGCCTACACTAACTTCAACTTCTCCTTTTTAAGGTATAGTAAAAATAAATAGATAAATCAATTTCAAATTAATCAAAATTTTTCAACGCTTCCAATGAAAATGAAAAATTATGCAAAAATTATAAAATAAAGGTCAGAGGCCAGAGGTTGTTGCTTTGTTGCTCTAATTTTGCACATTTGTCAGTGAAGCTGCGGCTGCAAGATTCAAAGGATAGTAGATAGGACCTTTTCCCAATTTCCAATTTAATTTCCAATTTGCAAAGTTAAAAGAGCCTAGGTGAACAATTTACGAAAAGTGCAGCAGATGCCAATGCATTTGCATACTGAAGACGTGAAGACCAACTAAATGGGAACGGAAAATGGCTTCTGTGCTCTTACGTATAGCAGGTATAGCACCCACACATTTGACAGGATATAACAATTTTGACCCACTTGCTCTTCCTTTCATTTACTTTCTTAATCTTCTTTCGTTCCGCGAAACAAGAAAACAAAATACCTAGGACATATGAAGCCAATTTTGTGTCATTAAACGTAATTTTCTATCGTTTGCTCGGTTTTAAGCACTACCAGAGCCATAAACTTCGCAATTGAGTCTGGAGTGTCCAAGTCAATACTTTTGATAGTCTTTGAACAAGGAGAAATGGACTGAAATAGGAGTGAAAGTGTTATTTCTTGTACAGGTTATTGTTGTTAACTTTGAACCTGTCATAAATTTTGAGAATGGCAGAGACGTTAATGAGCTTAAGCGTGAAATGAGCAAACCCACACTTCTCCCACACTCGTTAGTGTTTTACCAGAGGAAGAACAAGAATTTTAATGACGTCTCACGTCCGTCTCTTCTTTCACAAATTCACTTTCCCTCTTCTCATTTCATCATCCTCGCAAATTAGGTTTATAAGTGAGCAAAGTTGAAAAGAGTCCGTTTTGGAATGAGAATTTAGGAACAAAATGGACATTTGTTTCAAATTAAATACGTCATCTGCAAAACCTTGAGATTGACACTTGGCACTATACTCACGAAATTAGAATTTTCGTCGATACGAACGGAACATCGACAACGTCGACAACTTGATGTTTTACAAGGTACACCCGTCATAATACACGTTATGTAATACATGTCCTTTCACAGGCGGATTTATGCATTCATGTCAACTCGAAATATTGAAGGTTTTGGCACAGTTTCGGATCTGTTAGTATACCCGAGTTTTGTTTGTTAGGAAGAAGAGCGAAGACGAAGAACTATACAATTACTGTAGTATGATGTAGTACTTTGATGTGCTTTATTGCGATTTACGACCTTCGGCTCCAGTTCAATCTGAACTACCCGGGTTTTTTGTCACACGAAGGTACGTATAGTATGAAATCCCGATGCTTTGGAAGAGAGGAACAAAGTGAGCAAACTTGAATTTCTTCTTAGAACTTAGAAGTGCAAACAACAAAACGGAGTTATAAATAAAAAAAATAATGTAATATACCAGGAGCGACAATGGTTTCGTAAGCGAACTATCAAAGACAACTTGGTCTTTGAGGAGAGACGAGATGAGGAAATCTGGTACGATTTGGCTTTGTGCCTCGAAGATGTACCGTGCAATTTCTATTTGTCATAATCAATCTGTCAAAGGGAGTTACTTGAACCGATAGACTTTCATGTTCACGCACACCCACACACTTGTACGACTTTTTTTTTACTAGACAAGTCGAATCGGTCGGAGCATCTTCAATTCCCAGCCTCTCGAACGTGCACAGTACAAATGCAGTTGAATCGTAATCTCTCTAATCCATGTCTTTAAAGGCTTTAGAGGGTAGAAAACATGTAGTGCGTTCCAAAGAGATACCCGGGTAAAATGACACAATCGTTCTCCACGAGTAAATGTAACAATGTATCCTGCTGAACAAGACATGATTGCTCATAGGTAATGGACGTATCCACAAATCGTAAAGAACATGGAATGCGTTTATCACACAAGTTTTGCCTGGAAGAATTTTCATCTAGGAACCTGGAGCGATTCAAAGTCCATAGTTCCAGAGATACTTTCTTTCCAAGGCCGTTAAGTGTGTTTGGCCTATTGGAAGCAAACGGAGGGCATTTCCGCATCTTGTGCCATTAAGAACCCTAATACTAGCAAAGTTTTTGGACCAAAAAGTGACTGCTGTAGCCAACCCATGCCATCCTGCCGCGGCAGACTGAAGAGCAAACACTGGACTCATTAACAGATCTCACGAGTAACATATTATCCACGAGAGGAAAGTACTCCACAAGACCAACAATGATACTCTCGCTCAGACAAAAGATGAACCGCTTTCAATGGTCTCACATCGTAACGGCACCGCACTCGCAACTGTCAAGCTCGGTGGTCGGACAAATACAATTTTGGTTTATTGTCACGAGCTCATTCTCATTCCCTCTCAATGTGTCTTCTTCATCAACTCTTCCTCCTGATTCTTCTCACAGACTTTGTCTTTTGTAAGCGTAGTCCGACAAACCACTACAATTCACATTTAATTTACACTATACACACCGAACGTGTCATTCGAGTCTTTTGTGAATGGTCACGCATTCTTGTAATGTCAAAAAACGGGGTTTTGAAAATGACACTCCCTGCAGTTCAGTTACCTTTGAAAAGTATACTGAGTATCAGTAAAGGAAGGATTTTAAACAATTTGACCCGGCTACTGCTGTGATTCGCTTTCATTTTCCGTAATTCCTTTCATCCTTTCTCAGAAATTCTTCGCGTGCGACTTTGTCATCCATGAATTCCTTAATGAGGTTACCTCTCATTGAATAAAGTGTCATCAATCATATTTCCAAAAATATATCCACCCATTCAAAAAACCATGTTGAAAAGCGTGTGTGCAACCCATACCCCATACAAAATATTTTAATGATGGCTCCCAACAGGGATCATATTCATTAAGCAGGATTTCGCACCCTTTCAATAGAATCAAAATTCATGTTTCCAGCTCGTCACCCAACTAAACTAGCTGCGACGCAGGTAACGAGTAGTACAAAAAGCTCGGATTTCGATAACAAGCATTTTATCCTCTTTAAATGTTCGCATCGCCTCCGATTTCGTATAATCTTCTTGTCACACATCCAAAGGAAGAAACCGTATGAAAAGCCTCCGAATGAAACGGAAAGCAAAAAACTGGAAGAGTTCTGAGAACTGACTTTGGCAAAATGAAACGTTTCAAAATTCAAAACTCGAATTCTTAGAAAGAAAATACGTGAAGCTATAGTACTCTGATTATACTTACTTTGCAGGTCCTTTGTCTAATCAAATCACAGTAGTTCTTAGATTAGTGCTTAGGTATGCGAAAGCTAAAACGCTTGAAGAAGTGAAGAAATTGAAGCATTCTCCGTTTTCAGGATGTCAGCCAAGGAATATCGGATTCTTGAATGCACAGCTTTGCTTTCCCTCCAGAGGATAGGAATACCTCAGAATCCAGAAGTTGGCTGGTGTGATGCTGTGTGAGCAATTTTATGCTCTGTTTACTCAGGAAATAGTATCTATACTTTCTCAAGTCAAAATGTGTTGAAGTGTGTTTCTTTTAGCAACGTTGTCTGAGGTTTCATTCAAAGTTTCAAAGACCTTACCCTGCAAAATGAATGAAGGAGCTTTGAGTGATGAGCTTTGAAGAAGCCACATGACTTTCTCCAGTCCTCTTTCCAAAAAGCCATGCTCATCAACAAACAAGTACCGTAAATATAACTTTTAATACTTTGAAAGCATGGTTTTCCTTGATCATTAGTTTGGCGGCTGGGACTTAAGGATCAAAAGTTTATAAAGCACAGGAGAAATGCTATTAGTATTTTGCAATTCCACAGCATTGACAAAGACACGGGAATGATTATATTAACTGTAAAGTTGGCAAAAATGTATGGAAGGAATGTGTAAGCTCCTCATTTTGTAATCTGTACATCATGTTAGGATTTGGAGACACAAATCCGTGTTTATAACTCACATGAATGCATAACTCAATGGCGCAAACCACAAAAGTCCAATTGTCCCCTCATAAATATCCCCTAGAGACTTTTTCCGTGATTCACAAAAAAAGTGAACAAGCTCACGTTTTGATATAGTTTAAAAGAAAATGACAATTTCGGAAACAAGACGTGGGTCGAAGAGATTCCGGAGCTTTTGGGTCTCAAGTGTCACAAACCTCATAAATCCGGGAGTCAAAATCTTAATATACTGAGCCAATTCGAGAAGCTTAGAAACTCTTCAAGTGGCTTTTCCATCCACACGATTTCTGGATTGGATTGATCCATGGAGCCTCAGCCTGGACCAGGCCAAGGCTCTTGTCCCCACAGTCAAAAAGTTATGTACGCCACCACCCTTTGCTTCCTTTCACTTTCTCAGCAAAAACTTGAGTCCCCAAAGATTTGTGAGACAATGCAATGGAGAGAATAGAAATGGAGTGTTTACAGTAGCCCTTCGGACGGGATAGTATAAATCAATTGTCATCCCTTCCCTGCCTGTCTCCTACAAAAAAAATCATGCTCGTTCACGTTCACAGGACAAAAAAGATTCATTCCCCAACCTTTTACTTTCTCATTGTTCACATTTCACATGACTTTCACAAAATACAAAAAAAAGTAGCCAACTTGTCCTCTTTTTGCCCTACTCACGCTTTTCTTACAACCATTTACTTGTCATTACCATTACATTAAATGCGTACTGTCCGGGTCTCCCTATTATACAACTCGTCCGATCCTCGTTTTTTTTCATGGGGCATAGAACTTTCCTGAAAAAAAAACCCAATTTCGTAATTCGTAAATCCCAAAGTCCCTAAATAGCCAGAAGGCAGAGGTTTTCAAGTTTTGATCCATTTAACTAATTGCCATTTACATGCTACACATTTCTCTGCTCTTGAAACATGTTTTGTTGTTCTGTAGCTTGTAGCTAATGGAATTGTATTTATGTAATCCTTAATCCTTTTACATTATTAAAAGAGCACATGTTCTGTACCTTCTTTGGTTACGTCGAGGACTTGTCACTCTTCTGGTCCAGCAGATGCTGTCAACGCCAACACAACTTTCCTTTATTTGGATCTTCTATGAAATTGATACTGGACACAAAGATTTATAGTTATAGTTGTAGGTATAGGGGAAATGTGATACAATCATACAATGACGATCAAATTACGAACGAACATGAAATCTGATAATTATTTCATAAACACAACAGTTTAATAACGTTTTACAACGGGCGGAGGAAAGTTACACTTTCTGAACTCGGTGGGATACGAGAAAGTAACTGATTCACTACTCCAAGGAATCCTGCTGATTCCAATTTGTAACAAACACAAGTTAAAGAGTATAAGTTTCCAGTTTTGCATCTTGGTTGAACAAGTAATCAAGTAAGTTTCGTCCGTGCGATCTCGTAGAAATCATGGAATTCCCGTTACGAGAGTGCACAATATTTCGCAACATATATTCAATTCGTTAAGACTTTTCCTATCACCAAAATCCATTTCATGGTACAGGTTAAAAGGTATTGTGACACACGAAATGCACACATCCGCTCGAAACCGAACACTTTGTTACGGATAATAACAGCTTCTGCTTTAAGTGTCAAGAAAGACACTGAAATTGTCACTCGTGTGTTTGACTATCAGTTACAGTCACGACTCAAGACACGGAAGCAGTCTACTATCTTTTATGTAAGATATAGACGAGAGCGCATCCCAGGTTATCTTGAAAGATAATACTTTTTCTATTCCTTAGGCTCCTTCCGTGTGGAAAATAATTGCGAGATGAAGAAGATAGTCCAGTGAAAAATTCGATATTTTGATCAAATATAGAGCCCAAAATGTTAGTTGAGAGACCAATAAGTGGAAGAGATGTGACAAGACAATGAGAGAGATAGAACACGATGACTCAAATGTTCCTTTGGAAGATGAAGGAGAAGAAAGTCGGTTGGAAGTCGAAAGATGTGAATCTTACAGCAGCTGCACCCGTCCAAGAGCAGTGTACGACTGCAATGTCATATCAGAAAGGAATGGATTCCCTTTTTCTTACCTGCGAGAGTTGCAAGTTAGCAAACTTCCTCTTCTCTCTCTCCTGCTCTGGAGTCTGGCTCATGCTCATCATCATCTCATCGTCTCTACCAAACACATTCTCAACGTCTCAACATACTGGAGCCCGCTTCTCTTTCCTCCATTTCCCAAAGGCGTAGAATTCGGATCGCGTCTCAAGACACCCCAATTGAAACTTTCTCCAACAGTAGACGGATGAGGCATTGAGAGTCAGGACGAAAACAACATGAACGAACGATCCTCAAATTACATCATTATGCTAAAATATAAAGTTGTCTCGTTTAGTAAGTAAGTGTAATTTGATATGCTCATTTCAGTAATTCAGGATCACGTAGCAAATCTCCGTTTAAGCCCTGATTGATAACAAAAAGGAACCGGGCGTTGGCGTCGCCTCGTACAAGCAGCATTGCTTCAGGTGTTCAGGTTTAACATTTCACGCCTCGCGAGCACGGGGGAAAGGTAAAAATAGCCTGTAGTTAAGATCCTATATTAATAAGTGCATTCTTTGGAATTCAATGTGTATTGTTTTTTTGAAATGGTTAGATTGTGAATGAAAGTCACTTTCAGAATTCTCACAGAATGAAAAGGAATTTTTTTATAAATGCGACAATGTATGAATGAAATAAAAATTTTGATGAAAATGAGCAGCAAAAGAATGTCCTGCAGCGAATGGGAATGTGAGTGTTCTGTGATCCATGAGTGGATGTGCTTAGAATCGAATCAGGAATAAAAAATACGTGCATTAGTACAATTAGAACGACTTGGAATTTTTATAAACTTTTCAAAAATTATTTTGAAAAAAATGTAACAACCAGTTGACGACCTCTCCGAACATCGGATTATTGGAATTAGATCAAAAACCTAACCTTCCTATAATCAGCCGCTCACAAACAGATGATTTGGAAAACTTTCTGTTTTGTGATTAGCGTCGTCGTGTTCGCCTGTTCGGTTTCCTTCGTTTCTTAAGATGAGTTCTTTTTATGATGTTATTTGTACAAGTTGCAAGGACACAAGCTGAATGAACAACTTTCCAAACTTTTTGATTGTTGTCCTTTTTCCTCAGAAGCTTCAAAGCTTTTAATTCTATTTACTTTCTGCTAAAGGTTAAGGTTTGCGTGGTTTTACAGGACCAGTCAGCAAAGCGAGTATATACTTTATACTCATACTCCCTCATTTTACACTTCTCTGAACACATTCACATCCAAGGTTTGGGGTTTTTGTGTTCGTTTTTTGCACTTTCACATTGCTTAAAACTTTTTAAAATTCCTATTAGCTTCTGCCTCAAAGAAAACGAACTTGAGCTCATCAGGATTATTCACGTTCGGCGATCGATTCGGGTTTTTTGAGATTACCGATGGGAATTGTGTGGGAAGGGATCTTTTCTTATGAAACCTGGTTTCTCAATGTAGAAAAATACACTAACTGGTCACCAGTCATCATTTGAGGACAATAAAAACGTTAACAACGATCGTTGGGAATGGAGGCCTTGACAAACACAATAATGCTGGACACAAATTACAACTCACAACCGACATGAGACCGATTAAAAATAGACGCAAGTGTTTAATCGACTGAAACAGTCTTCAAAATGATGACGAGTCGAGAAGTCGAGGATTTATAAGAGGAAATGACCGCTTCCTCTTGTTGAAGAGGTCATCTCCAGCAGAGCTCCAGCACGTGCTTGGTTACAAATGAGGTGATTGTGTGACATAATTCTGTGATAATGTGGTCACTCCGACGTTTTTACTACTTTCCGCGGAAAAAATATCAACCCCTATGGAATATAGAAACTCTTGTGGGATGGAAATGAGAAAGCAAGAGTTTCCAGACCAAACTTTCCAGACTCTCTCCTCCACTCATGGCAATGACAATGACTAATAAGGAATGTATTCAAATCAAATAGCCTCTCCGCCCGCTTCATCATCAAAGTTAATGAAATATCCTATTGGGCTAACATCTCAAGGATGCCTATGCTCATGTTTCTGAGTTTCTCCAGATCAATTTCCCAGAATTCTGAGAAAGTCTGAAATATACTAGAAAATCTATACTCTCCCTGACATTGACAGTTGAGACGACGTCATTTTCGTGTCTGAAATGTGGCTTTACTGAAATTCCTATACTTTTTAAGTCAAAGGAGTGTGGTCATTTCTAGGCAAAAATGAGCATGAAAGTGAATCGTTTTCACTAACGGAACAGTAAAGGATGTGAAACTGAATGGGATGCGATTTACTTCCATCCAAGGAAAAGTCTTCCAACCAGTGTCCATTCTTGTTTGATCAGCAACCAGGGCAATGTGGTTTATGAACCAGAAATGACTTCTTCTATCGAACGCATTACTTTCTTCTAGAGTAATCACTTCTTTTAAGGGTCTATGAACCCTGAAATAAGCCTGCTCTTGTCACGAACTCAATTTTACATGTCACAAGTCACAATTTCATAAAGTTTTTCGTCACAAAACCCGTTTTTTAGTCTAATATACCTACCTATACCTATATAACCTTAATGGAACGTGTGTGAATATTTTAATGCACTACTGTTTACGCATTCATGCTGAAAGATGCGGTAGCCATGTTTTATCAGGACTCCAAACCAAATTCACAATTGTACGCTTCTTCCTGGAAAAATTCTGGAGAAGACGATAGCATTCGTGAACTCCATAATGGCCTGTCAGCTTTCATGCAACCAATATCTTTCCTGCTCGTGCACACAAATGAGACTACACGCACACATAATGCACACGAAGGAAGAAACGTCCTAAGTGAGTATATAAAGGAAAGAAAAGAAGATCGACCTTAATATACTGCGCACATTCCACCACTTTAGCATTGTTGACGACGACATTGAGGTCGTGAGTGAATAAAGAGCAGAGATTTGTGAAATTGAATCTCCCGTGGAAAGGCATGGAAAGTATTCCGAAAGATGCACAAGCAGATCCAGAAGAGATTAATGTCCAGGAAAAGGGAAAGGAGAAAGCAGAAATTGCGTTTCCCCTTACCTTTTTTACCTGCCTACCTTCCCAGTCTACAAGTGTTCACCTCTCTCCATTTAGCGTTTGTCTATAACTCTTCGTGATGTGAACAACAACAATACAAAAAAAGTATGACACGTGGGAAAAAGTTCCTGTTATGACTAGAATACCCGGGATCCGTCATCCATATGAATGCCATGATACAATGACTTTACATAAGTCATGAGATCGTTTCAAGGCACACAAAACACATTGAATTTTGAGTGTCTCTCTTAAAATGTCGTTCGTCCATGTCCAGTTGTCCAGTATTCACACAGAGGATCGTAAAAGGAGGAAACCTGAAACCTGGACCAAAGGAAATGAAGCATAACTTCATACGTGAGTCAGACGCACTCTTGGAAAACGGTGTGATATGGTTCACAATGTCGACAGTTTGTATAATACAAAGAGGGAAATAGAAAAAGAGGACTTTAGAAAGCACTTGTACGATAGACAATGAATCTGGTGAAAGAGAGAACCCGGGTGACTTTTGAGAGACTTCCAGCTTTTGGAATTCTCATGAGCCGTCGGAAATGGGTCTCGAGTGTCCGTTTGATGGGCATTTCTTCACGTAATGCTTTCACTTTCCATGGTTTATAGAGCTTACGTAAATTCACAACAGATTACATTCAAAGAATCCCGTTGATGCTCTTCGCTCCTGTTTGCACTGAGATGATATTCGGTTTTCGGTATTCCTGCCCTTTCCCAAAGTCACATCATGGCATAAGGCCATAAGGCCGTAGGGCCATTGGTTACCATCCTGCCCTTGAGTTATGTTACGAGTACAAGATTACTTATAAGCTTTCCCTTCACACAATATGGTGAACCCACTCGACATTCCCTTGCTTTTTAAAATTATGATGCTTCCACAAGTCTTCTCTGCCTCGTGAACCAAGCCCAGAACATTACTTTATGTTCTATTACACACATCGTGTTCCAAAACTACTGTTTAGCCCATGATGACGACGACGACACAAACTTTCAGCTTTTCGGATCCTTCCAAAGAGCCAAGTCTCAAATCTCCTCTTGTCAGAATGAAAAGCCACAAGCATCTGCCAACTATTCTCATGGCACGCCACACTGCTCCTCCACTCTCCATCCTTTCCCGCTACAGATGTTAACTTCAACTTAATCTCTCCCAAATGCCAAATCTTTATGCGATTTATGAAATTAGCTCCGTATTTCTAATGTCTCAGAGTGCATGGTAATTTGCTAAAAATAAATAAAAGTTGCAAAATTCGATGATAAAATCCTCCGTCCACTACATTTTACTTTCGGAACCACATTTTGCTTTGTTTCTTGTTCTCTTCGTTTCATACAAATCTAATAAAACGTAGGGCCAATATACCCACACGCTTCTGGAATGTTGGTAACCTTGTCAAAGAACGGATTCAACCAGATGCAACCATTGCAATGGTACATGGCTCGACTCTTTGCACGGACATGTCCATGTCCATCTGAAATTGGTAACAGGAATTCCACAAAGACATTTTCTTTGTATATATACGACTTTTCGCCAGTCTTTTATTACACTGCAAAAAATTTATAGGAATGGAGTTCCAAAGGACTTTTCTTCTTGACTTGAGACTTTACTTTTCGTTCAATCAATCAATGAGCGTGTACAAGAGACCTAAGCAGCTAAAGGCTTTTTTTGAAATTATACTGTGAAAAGAGAAAGTTGGATGATCCTAAGGGAAGAAGGAAGTTAAGGTAATAAAAGGAAACTTTGAGGCTTCATCTGCTACTTCGGGAGACATTATCCAAACTTTTCAAACCACATTTTGTCACATTTTATAGGCACAAAGGTCAAAATTCATAGCATCATGAAGTGCTTTGACTTGGCAGTCAAAACCAACCACCTTACACCACTTTTCTTCTTTCATGGGGGTCTGTAACTCAAAAATCTTGAATGATTTCCTCCATAAAGAATGGGAAACGAAATGCGAAACTGTCTGTTTTCACTTGCGGATTCCCCCCAAATCCCAATACTACGAACAACTTGTAGAGTTGCCATTTCAGTTTTCAGTTTCATTATGAACGAAATGTCCACTCTCTAACTCGTAAAACACTTTGTTTTCATGTCATTCCTGACACAACGACGACCTTGCACCACGTCCTTGAATTTTGAACACGGAAGCCCATTGAAAAACATGCATTACACTCTCCTCCCAAAGTTGTTGTCGTGTCGCCAAGTCCATTACGACAACAGGAACTTCTCACAATGCACGTTCATGCGGTTCCTATACGTTCCGAACACATCTTCAACTTCTCTGGAACTAAAATTCATGCTCCGTTCCAGGCTCAGGCAAAATGTAATTAGGTTAGGTGCTCTGGAAAAATATGCACTTACTGCCTCACTCCCTGCTTCTCCACTATACACTGTTAAATCTACTGTTTTTGAATGAAGATTCTTGGTATCCTTAATAACCTTCAAAAATTCTGAACATTATATATCATACCAACTGATTTAATTATACCAGCCATCCGTAGACTTGGCCAAAACCTCGAATCCTTGAGTTCCACTTCCACGTTATAATTTTTTTACATACCATTACCAGGTAAGCAAGGTGATTAAAAACACTGAACCATTGTTCTCGTTTCATTTTTAAATTGAAAATGTGAAAAAAGCTTCTAGGAACGACCGAAGCGCTCGTTTTCTAGTTTAAAATTCAAGGTTACACTTTTCTGCTTTCTTGCGTATATAACGAGTCATTAAACAAACAAAAAGTTAATGCGGATCATTTGTAAAGAAGCAGAAGAGGAATTGCTACCAGGCAGATAATCGGTCTCTTAACGAATGATGTCGTTTTCTCCAAACGAACTAACGAACATCACTTTCTGACGATTTTTCAAGAACAAAGTCAACGTACACAAATCATTTCGAGTACCTGGAAACAACTAAAAACTTTCCGCTTTTTTGTGTCCTTAGAATACACCTTTTTGTTATAAGGGAAATTACGAGTTTTTGTTTCGTTTTGGAACTATAGTTTGGAGTGAAGAATGAAATTCGGAAGAGTATTAGTACTGTTATATAGGAGAAGAAAGATAAATTCTCTCGTGCCACATTGCCACTGCCAGTTGCCAAAAATGGCAAAATCAATGTTGTTTTATATGCATTCTACACAAAAAGAAGCAAAAAGAAGAAGAGAAGGTTTTCCTTTTACAGACGAAGGAAAGTAGTATTTTTTCGGACTGTGTGTGCGAAAGCGAGATGTATGTGAGTTTTCTCCCTTCTTTTTAAGCATGGTCGAATTTATGAAGCGTCGTTTTTATTATTTTGGTTCCTTTTTTTGGTTGGGTTGAATTTATGTCAGATCTGGTACACAAAAGATGGCAATCAACTTGGTGCGTTGTGAAAAAGAAAGTCACTTCCGGGTAAATGTCATCCTTCCTTTTCATTACGTAAGAAGAGCATATTTTTTACGCCAGTTCCAAATGATTGGACAGAAGCAATATGAATCGGAATCACAGAGAAATCCGCATTTCTGTACTATAAAATGTCAGAAACAATCTTTTTTTGACTTTTTCGAGCCTTTTTTTGTACAGGGAAACTTACGATTTTGGTCCGAAAGGTATATTTCGGGTTTTTGTAACCCTGGCATATATAATGAAAATAAGAATCCTATCGAAAGTGCCAGAATTTCCAAAAATTGGAGAAGAAGGTGAAGGCATGTAGGAAAATCTCTTTGAATGACGCGTTTCATGTGATTTGTGAATGATTCATCCCACGCAGAGCCCAGACTCTAAGTGTACGTGTGAATGTGATTTGTGAATGAATGAAACGAATAAAAATAAAGTACAACTATCGCAATTCAAATACATACCAAAGAATTTACAACGGTCCACACATTTTGAATCAGCTTGAACAGGCGAAGAAACGTTCAAAGAGGATTTGCAAAAAAAGCGCACCAGACTTTTCTAAAATTGCATCAACTTGAGAAAGGAGAAGCTTTGAAAGTTTTGCGTCAGACCAAAAGACTTTTTTGTTTGGAAACAAGGAAACAACTTGCGGATTCTGGGACTTAAGCTCACTCTTCTGTTAAATGAGAATTCAACACAATGAAAAAGTTAATTATCTTACCTTCTTAATTAATTAATTAGCTTCTCTGCTCCTGGAGGCACGTTTTTATTCTCGGCACAAACAGAGACAGGTAAAATGAAAATAATGAAAACAATGTACTGGAGCTCTGAATGAAAAGGTGGTGACTTTGAAGAAGGAGTGTCGAAGTAATAAAACCGGAGTCCGCGTTTCTTGCGACCTGGAACCGAAACCACAGGGTAAGCAAGAGGAAGCACGTCCTGTTGAGCGAACCTCCTGGATTCAAATCCAAATGAAAACTACCAAAGGAGAATGATTGTAAGTTGGAATCGGAATGAAGTGTGTTCCGGGTTGCAAAATGTCTCAGCAGGCTCCGAGGATTGCCTTCACAGCTTTCCTCCCGGGAACCCAAGCAGGCGGAGGAAGTTAAAGCCTTTTGGTTCGATGGCAAGAAGTCGCAAGTCAATAATTTACAAGCAAGTTGTGAGACACTCTGTGTGCATTTTCCGCTAAATAAAATTCAGCAACTTTCTTCAAGCGAAACGTGAAAAGACAAAGGTTTAAACACAAGCTAACACACGAGTGACACAAGTTCAAAACCGACATTAAGAATTCAGGGAAAGATGAAGAAATAAATTTTATAAGTGTATGCACGTAACACAGGAATTCGGGTCACAACACGGAACCACGTCCTTTTTTCATACAAAAAATGCAACTTTGTCTCGTCTGGTCTCTGTCGACTGTCGACATCACGGGTTCCCTTCACATTTTCTTGGCAGATGTGACGATGACGATTGAAACGACGATTGTAGCGACGACGTCGACGACGACGTGGGCGACATTCCGTTTAGTACACGTCCCTGTTTTTACTTTTTGTCGCAACTTAAAAAAAGTCTAATGATTTATTACTGAATGAAATATAAAAATATACTCAAACTTGTTGTCGCAACTTGCAATATGTCGTCACTTGTCACCTACAAAAAAAACATCTTTTCGTTACCTTTTCACTACAAACATAAACCAAGTGACGGAAACACAAGTATTCCCGTTTTTTTAGTGAGTCACTGTCACATGAAATTAAAATCTTCAAAATTGTCCATTTGCAAAGCCCACTTCACAACTGGAGAATCCTTCCCTCTTGAATACCCACTGGGAAAGTTTCCATTTGACAGCTACAAAAACACTTTATTTTTCATTATGAAATGTGTGTTTTGAGGTTGAGTGCGAATTTCTGAGAATTCACCTGGAGAACGTGATTTTGTCCTTTGAACAGAGATATTCAATTCGGACAGAAAAGTAGAGAAACGTGATTTTGAATATTTCTACTGATTTTGATTGAATACCAATGCTACTCAAATATTGATTAGATTTTTATCCAGTTTCTAGTAGTTTTCCAAATCTTTTGAGTCTGCACAGATGAACTTTTGTACGTGCTTTCTTCCAGAATGTTTACATTGAATTGAATTGAATCCAATTCAATTGCTCTTACTTACCTGTCAACGTGTGTGATCCTTCTTTTTTAGCTTTAACCTTTAAGGCAGTTTTATAACTTTTCAATTTTTACAAGCTGTTTCATAATTTTGGTCGTGTTTCAGTTTCAGCTTTTGCATGGCTGGGCTGTAGTAAGTTTGGAATTGGGTACCTTAAAGCTTAACTTATTACAGCTTATTACGTACTAATTATTAATTACTACAAAAATCCCAAAAGCTGTACACTATGGTCACAAATTAATCTTAACCTCAAATCTTCGTGCATTTAGACACAATTTCGGGTTCTGTAGTGTGGAACGTGTGGAACATGCTGATTCTTATCGGTTGGTTATGCATACAAAAACAAGCTTTCAAATTGTCGGTAAGTTGGTACTTTTTGCTCCAAAGTGTACCATTTCCTCCAAATAATGGATTTCATAAATCCTGGCTCTGGATGAAATTACCCTGAAAATGACTCACCACTCGAGTGAATTTCAGGAAGTATATATTTTGTTCGTTTAATGATTGAGAATGCAATGTCATGAGAATGCAAAACCTGTAATGAAATAGAAATTCCACTCCAGATCAATATCAGGTCAACGAGAGTAAAATTGTCTGTCTCAAATCATCATCCTGCATTTTCAAAAATATTCCTTTCGTGAAGGAACTCGAGTAATGAAAATTCCTACTTTTTGTCAGATTATTGTATCGAATCAAAAGATCAGTCGTGGAAATAGAATAGAGTTTGAAATATGTCATTTGTGACAGAAACCATGAAACACAAAAGCAGACTTGCAAACAGAAACCAACCAAGCGCTGTGTGGCACTCGACAACACAAAACGGCGTTCTTTCTCATGCAAAACATAATACATGGATTGTTTTTAACAAAAAAACGGGAAAGTGACTGTCTTCCGTCAGTTTCCTTCTGCTTTTCAAACGATTCGTGCTCATGCATAATGTAATGTAGTAAAAGGTAACATAGAAAGCATCAAGTATCACTTCTGAAAAATCCAAAGTATCTACCAAAGACAAAGAAGAGACGACAAAAGACATAATAAGTTGCCTGGTTTCGTTTCGTTCATTTATTTGTTCACCTTTTCAATGAAACAGTCTGAAAAACTGGAAAATCATTCGTCATATTCGTATCCTATAAGCCTATAACCTCTAACCTGTAACAGTAACAGGACACCGAAATCGACTCCCGTAGCCCTAAAAATGTCCGATAAAACCTGAGACCATTATAAAGTAATAAATATGACGATTTTCCTTTTATGTCGTAAAGCGTCGAATCCCACAATTTGAATTTAGATTTCTCTCAGACGAAAAAAAAATAATTTTTAAAAACGGGGAATGTTGAAAACGGATCATTTGACGTAAATCGTTATTTATTCTGTTTGAACATGACCTTCACTTTGTCTGGAACTCTGGCTCATTTTCTGCTTTTAAAGTGATGATTACCTTCAGAAACATGAAAGTAGGCCAGAAAGAACGGATCAACAGCAAATGAACGCAATAATGAGACCAAAGGAAGAATTCTCATTTGCCTTTACGGCTCGAATCAAATCGACTCTTGAGCAGTTTGGAACCAGGGCAGTGGTACTTAGTTTATATAACATAAACACTCACCGTCGTCACCACCTAATTAAAATGATGCTTTTGGTGGTACTAATTAGTGAATGCCACAAAAGTCGGGAAAGTTGGGTACAAACGAGAATTTCTGCGTTGTATTTTATTTGTGTAAGGGTGTTCATGAGCGGTAGCCTGCAAAAGGCACACCCGTTGACTCATTAAAGTTTTGAGAAATCCATAAAGGAATTATATGGGCGACTAACAGCTCTTTGAGTCTATCGTTTGTGTTTGAAGTCCCACTCTCAAGGCTGTCTTCACAAATAGGGTGAAAATGACATAGGAATGCGGTCATGCAAAACACAAGCATTCTGCGTCCAAAATCCCAGATGCAAATCCGCTAAAGGAACCAGACACAAAAAACATTGGTGAAAGAACTCGTTTCCCTTTAAACACGAGAGACGAAGGCGGGTATTCGAGACTACCGTTTTTTTTAAAAAGGATATATTAATGCATTACATATAACTATGACTTCGTCCCTGGAACCCGTGTCATGCATGACTGCATGAGTGACCATCATTTATCAACCAAGGAGTACTTCTGTCTTGTTACTTTACAAAACATAACGAGGACAAGTAAAAGACAATTGTGTCTTCCTTGTAAGCTTTGCTTTTGAAGTAGTTAAGGGTTAAGACTACATTTACTACTATATACTGAAACTCGAAACAAATTTTTTTTACTCCGTGTGACGTTTCGGATGACAAAGACGGATTATCTGAGGGCTCATTCACCCGATTCTTAAATGCAGCATTTTTTGCAATGATATTTGATGACGTGAACAACAACAAAGTTCAACTTTGAACAATTGAACACCACCAGTTGTTTAAAATCAGACAATCTGCGTTTAATCCACTTTGCCCCAAACCTTTTGTGCCGTATCCCTACTTTCAAGTCATTAGAATACCAGGGTTTGTACCTATTTCTAATTACCCGATGTGATTCGATTTAAGTCCATTCNACCTTTTTTGCCTTATCCCTACTTTCAAGTCATTAGAATACCAGGGTTTGTACTTATTTCTAATTACCCGATGTGATTCGATTTGAGTCCATTCAGGTTACACTCTTACGAAGCAAAATCCTTTGCTATATTTTGAATGGTTAGGAGTTGGAGGTATTACTTGTTGGTTGCATTCACAGCATGCCAAATAGTGCTGCTTCCCTTCAATATGCTCATTACAAATGTAGCATTGCCTCCTTGTTGTCATTTTTCTTGTGTTAAAGAAATGATAGCTGTCCAAATATATTTGGGCCATAGCTGCCAGACGAATCACAGGATTTGTCCAGACTTCATTTGCAGATGCGATCGAGTCTACTTTATGAGTTAAGATAATAAGCTAAGCCACCATCTAACGCCACGTCACTCAGAAACTCACTCTGATCCATTTAATTGCACTTTTTTGGGATGTGAACATTGGAAGATGCTAAGAGTATCACCACGAGAAGCTGATTGATATAAAATGCAATCAAATGGCCATAAAAACCCCATGCAAAAAAGGTCGGGAGCAATTAATGTGTGCGTCCTCCCTCTACGGTGTCTATTAATCTGCATACAATGTGTCAAGGCTCGTGTTTGGAGTAGAAATGGTGTGGAGTTTTTTTTTGCACTTTTTGTAATGTTGAACGTGGAGTGATGGATTTGCATACAAAGCAAAAAAGTAAAATGCATAAATAGGGAATTGGGTGAGTGAGGTGTGTCGCATTATTTTACCCATTTTGTCATTTCGAATGCTGGTGGCATGCTTTGCGAATGCCTCGACCGCTCAAAAAGAGATTTGTCATCATCTCGGGAAGTTTTCTCGTTATCCTTTTGCTTTACGGATATTCTCTTCCGGTTTGCAAGAACTCTGAAGATATCATTACCTTTGACAACGATGCCGAATGGTACACCACATACTGTCAAAAACTCATTGTAATTTATTAATATAGTAATAATTATTAAACCAATCAATAATTAAATCAAATGGTATGATCAGCAACGTTCGTCGAATTGCCAATCTACTAGTTCTATGTACCACAATCACAACCACAAAGCAGCCAAACAGAAAAGTTCACAATGTTGGCATTGAACGCGTTGTCCGGTATTGTCCAAAGACAGCTTCATCATCTTCAAACTCAACACTGTGACAACGATACTGTCACCCTTGCTTGTGGTCACTGTGATGGTACAATGAACAATGCTGTTTGCGGTTTTCTTACTATTCGAAAAAGATAATTAAAAAGTGGTGTGAAAACCGATTAATGAATTTTCCAGCTTGCGGTTTAGGGTGCCAAATTCATCATCGAGTGACTTGCCTCATTGTGTCGTATGTTTTGCAAATCCCATTGATTCATGAAGACAAAGCATA
>JABASF010001775.1:0-19276 GCA_019776145.1 Harlomillsia oculata
TCAAAGTCTGGGTTATTGTCCACAATTTGACGCCATCATCGAAGAAATGACAGGACGGGAAACCATCACGATGTACGCGCGACTTCGTGGAATCCCTGAATCCAATATTCCAGATTTAGTTGACAGTCTTGGAAGGACACTTATTTTCAGTCAGCACATGGACAAACAAGTTGGAGACTATTCTGGAGGAAACAAACGCAAGTTGTCAACTGCTCTGGCGTTAGTAGGCAACCCGCCTATTGTTTTCTTGGATGAACCCACTACTGGAATGGATCCAGGTAAACATACTTTAATACACTTTGCTTCCATGTACTATTCCATAGAATCCTTAATAATCCTTTTGATTTCCTAGTGGCAAGAAGGCATCTCTGGAGTGCGATTAGTAAAGTTAGGGATGCTGGAACTTCTATCATCTTAACCTCGCATAGGTAAGTAATAACGTAATAAGTAAATTAATATGCTTTTTAGAACTGTCGATCAACATCGTTTCGTGATGCGTGATGACTTCATTCATTTGCTAATGTATCCTCATCATTGCTGTTTTTGCAGTATGGAAGAATGTGAAGCTCTCTGTACCCGATTAGCTATAATGGTGAATGGCAAGTTCCGTTGTTTAGGTTCACCCCAGCATTTAAAGAACAAATTCGGAGAAGGGTACACGCTCATTGCTCAAATAGCCCCGAACGTCCTCAGCTCGGATGAGCCCTTGACAAGAGCCATGACAGAGCACGGAAGACGTCGAAGTAGCTCATTCCGACTCCGAAAACTTCAACCACCTCAAAGATGGGAATCCGAATTGGACGGTCTACGTTCATTCATAGAATCCTCATTCTCGGGTTGCGTTTTAAAAGACATCCACCCTGGATTTGTACATTACCACATAGTCAGCGAAGATGTCACTTGGGGTCAAATGTTCAAAACAATGGAAGTGGCCAAAGACAAGTTTGGTTTAGAAGCTTATTCAGTCGGGCAAACTAGTTTGGAACAAGTATTCCTCAACTTCTCAAAGGCTCAAGTAAACACTGAATATATAGCTAAGGATAACAACCAAAGCAAATTGACTTTGATAGCTAAATTCCTCTTTTGTCCTCTCCTACCTTTGATGGAATCACTGATTAAACGAAAATCATAAAATAATGCATTTTTTGAATTTTTTAATACACCGTTTCAATGTAGATTTATTTTTTAGCGATCTGTTTTGTTGTTGTGATTAGATTAATGATTGATTATTGTTGAACGTTTTGTAATTTACGTAAAATCGTGTCAAAAAAGCAAACCGTTTTTATAATAGTTTCCTTCGTGGTTTTTGGTTCCTAGTTCCTAACAATAATTCAAATATTGAAACTACGTATACTACAGTCCTACAGCTACAGTGTAAGTTAATAGAAGAATGAATAAAGAAACGTTATATACATAAATATATTTAACTTATTCATTGCGGTAACGTTGAAAGTTACTAATTTGCAGCAGTATTGGCGTGGACGCCGTGTACAATAATGACTAATGACCTTAGGGGTCATGCATATAAATATACAGTACAGCCGCGTGATATCCGCATCCGCGTGGTCACAAAGTGAAAGTTGGGAGTCAGTGATTTTTTTCCATAGAAGAAAACCTCCTCAATGAATAAATAACACGAACCTTACAAAGTAAAACCAGGAACCGCCAGCAACGTCATGTGCACCAAACTTTCCAATGTTGTCTCTAAAGTTTTTCAATGAACTGGAACCGGTGGTGTTGCAGTTGCGTTCACAGGAGAAGGTGTTTCTCCTATGGGAAAAAATCGCATAGACAATCGAAAGTCGAAAGCTCAAGGGTTTGCGAACTTGACGAGACGATACAGACAAAAAGCATAAGACATGATGGGCATGAAACGCACGTATTATTGCATCAGTTCTTTTTACATTGCATCGGATTTTTATTTGTAAGGAAAATATTTGGAAAATCGTGACTTTCAGCCAAGTAACGGGGAAAAACGAACTTGTTGTCCCTCTGTGACCTCTGTCCTTTTCGGGAGGAAATGATTCCGTTTTGGAAAACTGGGCTTTTGTTCAAGTTGAGGAAAGTTACGAGTTGGAGCGCTTTGAAGCAATGTTGTTCAAAACATTCATGCAGAATGAACGGTTTTCAACATTTTTATTCAACATCCACACCACCACTTGCAAATTATAAATTCCTCCGCATTTTGAAAATGTTAGGAAAGATCTGAACAGCGCTGAATGAAACTAGAATCTTTTGCAATAATCGTATGAAAATCGAAATCAAAGGTCAAATCAATTCTTGGTACAGTACCTGGGGTAATGTAGTACAAAGCCGGCTACTTCGTACTTTGAGTTCATCGGGTCTCACTAAAAGTAAAACATGCCATTCCATGGCATATTATGTCATGCCATGAGACCTGCGCACAGAGGTAGCCGTGGGAGTCCAGTTTTTTAATTGAGGTTAGGTTAATTGTTCCTAAGCTCGCTTCACTCGCATGTGGGGGGTTCTGCCTCCAAACCCCTTGGGATGATTGCAAACCCCCCGGGTTAACTTAACCTAAATTAAACAACTGGACTCCCAGGGCTAACTTTATGCGCAGGTCACATGGCATGGCCAATCATTGCATTGAATGGTAAATGTTTTTGTGATACCCGAGTAACCCGAGTCACTCGAGTTCTGGGCTTGGAGTTGGACAGAAGAAGTTCTCTGAGTTCTCTGAGTTCATTCCTAAGAAAGTTTACTTTACGACGTTTTCTCTCGTCGACATCAGTGAAAACTTGTCAAGTTACAAACGAGTAGTTTCGGGTCACTTATCTAGTCATGTGGGGACCAGGAAGTATGTTCAATAAGGTTCGGAGTCATTCGAAAGGTCGCACGCGGTTTCAAAAGAAGAAACCGGAACCGAGTGAAAGCGCTCGACGAGAGTATTCGGTAAAATTGAATTTAATTCATTCTTTTCAATCTTCGTTGATTATAATCATAATTTTATTAGAAAAAGTGATTGTGTTGATTTTTTCAAATGGTCTGTGTAATATTTGTATAGGGGTTTTCACTTCCTAGCCCTAGCCATCGAAGTATGTCCAACATGTCCTTGAGATCTATTTCGCAGAGCGATGGTGTAAGACAGACATTCAAAATCAAACCAAGTTCATAAGTGTCCATTGTTTTTTATTAAGAGTGTTCAAATGGATTTAATTCATATTTTAATTGTTGGATTTAGTCCCAGGATTCTTGGCCTGCAGAACCAATTGAAGAATTAGCCATTGGAGCCCTCGTTACTTCTCAGGGTATCATTAGTATTCGTTTGCACAGTGATGTCCGAGTTGATATTACGGCTGATAAGGGCATACGACTTATAAATTACCGGGTAAGCTTATAATTATAACTAATAAGTAAAATAATGTATCATTAAATCATTATTGTGATTTTATGCTTATTTTTGCCTGATTGTGATGCTTTGGTATGGTTTTCAGAGTCAAATTATCGTTGCACTTAGCCCAAGTGGAACTTCCTCTGCTTTGATTCATCCTAGTGGAAGGGTTTATCAATATGGAAGCCGAGTTGAGATTACAACTGTTGATCCTCGAGGATCAGGAAATTGCAAGTAAGGTTTTCCCATTATTCTCGAGAATCATTCATTAGTCATATTTAACATTTGTGCAATTGTATGATTTTGTTTCAAAGATTCGCCAAGATGTGGTACAAAGGTGTGAGTTTCACTGCTCAACATTCAGCGTTGGTTTACTTGGTGGATCAAGCCGGAACCCGAACAACCACCGACGTTTTCTCGGACATGGAAGGTGACTTTTCCATGTTAGTCTTCCTTAATGAAGGTCTTCATGGACCTCGAGCAATTGCAGATTGTGCTCGCTTACTTCAAGCTACGCAATACTGGATCACTGAGGAAGGAGTCGAAAATTGGGTTATTAATGGACATCCGTGTCTCTCAAACTCCCGACGGTCTTGTTCGGTACGATACTCATTTTAAGAACAAGCTTGCAGCATTGGCAAATGAATATTGTAAATAACAATACTAAATTAGTGACCGATTACTGATTTACAGTGTTGGACGTGGAACAAGTAAGTATCAATTGCGTACATCACCTCGAAACGGAACTGCGAGTTTAACTACTCCTTCAGTCCATTGCACTGCGAGTACTGGACTTGCACCCGGAATGAATTCGAATCCACACCTCTTCGTTAAACGAGGTGAACGAAGAATGCATTATGATGGGAGCAGTTTCACAGTTCGAAATGCTGGTCATAGCGCTGGTTTTGATGAGAGAAACCAACTCAAAGTTTACTAACTTTGCCAGTCGCACTCATCAACGTCTAATCAAAGGTCATAGTCTATAAGAAACTGAATATAGTCATCAAAGCAATCCAATCTAGTCATTCTATCTAGTTATAAAGGTGGTGTAATAGTTCTAGTCTTCTAGTTTCCTCTAGTCTTCGTCTAGTTCAATCGCAGCAAAAAGTCGTCGTGTTTACCGTTATCCTTGGTTTGTCATTGTCATTATAAATGTATTGTGTATGAATAATTTAATAATTGTATTGTGGTGTAAACGTGTACAATGCAGATTAAAGGCATGTCTTAGTTAATATTGAAAAAAATGAGATTAGTGTGAATGATACTAGTAATTAGTAATGTGTATTTAAAGCTATTTACTCTAGTCGAATGCTGTGATATTTGCTCTGTGGTAAGATTTAACTCACGATTGATTTCTAAAATAAAAGTAATAATTTATGAAATTGGAAATATTTGTAAAATTCACCAGTTGAAAAGTAATGAATTTATGCTTTATGGTCGATCATTTTGCATTTTCTTTTTCTTCATAGTCCGTTGTCCGTTCTCCTTGTAAAATCTTCAGAACTTAAAAAAAATGGTTATTGCAATTGCATAGTAAAGAAAAAACATAGAAAACATTACTGTTATGCTGAAAGTTACTCTAATTTATTAACTAGCTAAAGTACTCATCAAAATTAAGTGTACAATTAATTACATGATAACGTTAATACAATCGACTGGCGACGACTCCGACTTGCATAATGAACCTAGAGTACGCTAATGATCGTACTAACTATTTGTAAATATTTACAGGGTTGTGTCGTAGCATTAATATGAGTGAAATCCATTAGTATAAAGTCGTGAAGAAGGTCCTGTGAATTCATTTGAACAACACGTATATAACCTTTAAGTTTTGTTCACTTTTCAACATAAAATGACTCTCGATGACAATATCCGTTTGGGTTCATGATTCAAAACTTTCACAATTCTGTTTCTTGCCAACAGAATAATATTTCATTAAATCATTTCTACTACACTTCAGCCTCATAAAAATCACTCCACGTTTCAATCCCAGTTTAAAGTGAAATTGTACGTAACAACAATTGACTTACAGGTGATTGAAAGCGCAAACCTCTCTCGATTGGGTACTGTTTTGTGCTAATTTTATAGTACGTATAACTGTAACACGCTAAATTTAGGTTCTTAATTAATAATTCATTGGTAAATAACTAACAAAGACGTTGAGTCTATTTTGGAGGGAATTATGCAATATTAACACAAAATTAATAAAAATGAAGCATTGACAACGCCGGTTCCATTGGCCTCTCAACTTCAGTCTGTTACTACTGAGTTTCTCGTAGAATTTGAAAGTATTTCAAAAAAATGCAATCATTTAGAATAGAAAAAAAACAAATAGTTACATAAAATTAAAACTAGACCTAAAACCTCTTTTACTTAAACTATAGTTACAATAAATCAAAATGTTCCGTCAAAATTTTGCACAGCGATGTCTGCAACTAATTATGTAACAATCAATAACCAATCGGTTCGGTTTGTTTACTCCGCGTTTAAAATGTCTTGGTTAGTTTCTATCGCCATGAGACTCGTACCGTTGGAACCTTGTACGGTTGGTAAAGCCCCGGGAGTCACCCCACCGGCGTTCATAGCGGATGTCTTGTTTACCATACATGATCTTGCGACGCTTTCAAATAATTTTTCCACTTCTGGAGCACAGTGAACGAACTCATGTTGCCAGAACTTGTATGTTGGGTTTTTTATCAGCTCAATAAACGTCACCAAAAGACCCCATGGATGAGGACGATTGACAACAAGTCTCTCTAATAGAACACGGGTAATTTGTTCCTATAAATACGAAACAATATTGTATTTAACACCATAAACCACAAATATATACTCTATTTATTCATTGTTGAACTGGCGAATGTAATCCAAAGTGAATCAATCATACCTGTACAACCTCCGTATTAGATTGTGCGAACAGATATAGAATGACAAGGCTAAAGTAGTGTGTATGGCTGGAAGGAAATCGCAGCTGGTTAGCCAAGGCATTCAAGAACAAATAACGTCCTTCGGTGTCCAGATCGACTGCTAGATTTTGAAAGATATCCATATGGGATGTATGCGCCACAGTGGACATATTGGGAGCATGACCGCGATTTCTTATGGCCATTATATGCTGAGAACCAACGTAAAGAACAAGAGCATTCAACAAAGATATGTTGTATCTTGCTCCCGGTTCATTTGACACCTAAACCAAAATCACAAATAAAATAATATAACCCATTTATGAGTATTCACCATGAGCATATAGTCACTACTTAATATGAAATCGTACTTGTAAATTGGTCCTGAGTTCAGATAAGAAAGTTACAGGAGCCCGAGTTTTTAAGTATGAATCCATGTCTGTTTTAAATTTGGCTGGTTGAATCATTCCTCCAACATTTGAAAGAATTCTCGGTGGCATCGAAGTATCGGCTAACATTTCAAACTTGAGATTGGCAGTAAATGGATCTGGTAGCCTCATGTTCCGTGGGAAAGCAGACAAGACTAAGTTTCTCATCTGAATACAGTTCGGCGGAATTGCATCCAGGAAATGATAGCAATAGTCACATAGGAAATCTGGGAAATCGTGCAAGATGACCAATAGCACTCGAAGAGTTCCTCGATACAGTGTAGCAACAGGCTTAGCCAATTCAGCATTCCTCAAAAATGGCAAGAGAAATTTGAATAAATCGAGCAATAGTTGACAATACATTGCCCAACATTTCTGGTCGGATGCTAACGCAAGCATTCTAGCAATGAATAGCCGATTTCCAATAATTTCAAGCCACGAAAAAGAAAATCCTGGGACTTTCTGTGGATTTAAAATATGGAGAATATTGCTGAATCCAGCCAAAACCTGAAAAGTGAAATTAAAATAAATAAATACGAAAGATCACATATAGTTCAGTCTAATATAGATCAAATATGAACGCACTGCACCATGAATACGTTACCTGCATTCCTACAGCGTCAAAGACAGGATCATTAGTATTCAAATCGTAAAACAGCATAATAAACAGCCGATGGAAAGGGAAGGGCTTGAAAATCATTCTTTTGCATTTCATGGTCTTGTACTAAAAGACCAGCCACAATTCCCAGAAACTTGTTCAACAGATTTATCTTAGGTTGAATAGATGCTGTATCTCCAATATGTCGAACTAGTAGAGACACCAGCCTCACTAAAGCATCGACCGACTGGTAGCACTTTCCTCGAACCATAGCAATGTTGGTAGCCTAAAGATGAAATAATGAATAGTGTTAGTGCTCCGTGGAACATAGGATTTATTAAGAATTCGAAAAAATAATTATCTCAGCAAAAGTTTATCGACATAAAATTCAGAAACTCTAGTCTGACAATCATCGATGTTGAACTAAATAAAATTCTTTAAATGCCACACTTCATACCTGTAAACCTTGAAAAACTTGGTTAATGCAACACTGGACACAAATGCGGAAAAATCTCGTGATCACATCATCAGACTTCAAAATGCCAGTTGTATTCAACTCATGAATGAATTGGCTAAATGCTTTGCTGGAATCTTTTGGTGTCCCTTGAGTCAGATATAATCGGATCCATTCGCGTAGTAACAGTTCAGACTTTTCGACCAATCCTGAAAATTCAAAAATGTTTATAAATTCGAACTGTTGTTTGTTTTAGATTATAGTTTCCTCGATGATGTACGATATACGTAAATCATGAATTCATGAAGCATTACCTTGAGGATCGTCGAATTCCCTTGACTGATTCATTGAATGTAACTGGGTAGTTCCTGCAGTTGTCGTAGCGGCGGCAGTTGTTCTGTCAGGGACGAAGTTCGTCGCTTCGTGATTGTTGCGTAAAACTTCAATCAAGTGCACCAATCCATCAGGGGGTTGACGATTAATAGTAGAAATCCGAGAAAGCATTTCCACCTTCAAAGAAAGACAAGTCCAAATAAGCACAACAATCAACTGTATTGATTTCATGTGATAAATCATTAATGTAACGTGTATTACCGTATTATAGAGTTCACTCTCTGTTACAGTCGTTGAGTATCGTTCATCAACAAGGTACATTTGGACCAACTGCATAGCAAATGCCATGGCCATTGGATTATTCCCTTTCTCCATAGACTGTGCAACATGAGCATCAAATTGTGCCAGGTTAACCAAGTTTGCGCGGATCAAAGTGTCCACAGCATCCATATTATACTTCAATTCTGTTCGAATCTCAATCAAACATCTGCAAAATAACACAAAACGAAGAATGAAGTATACATGAAACATAAAATAAATTAGCTTGTGGCATTGATTTCGTGTCTAATGTTATCATTTTAATGTTTAGTTTGCTTACTTGGTAACTTGACGATTGACCCACTGTTGACCAAACGCTCTGTTGTCTTGAAGCGCTTTGAGCACCATTAAATGTGCATCACGGAATCGGATGATCTCCGGGTCGGTTGGAAAAGCGTTCAACCCTTCTAGTAAACCTTCAACGGCCTTGTGTAGCAAATTAATTGCAGCCACAACATTGCGACTTGATCTTGCAATAACAATATGCTCTAACAATGTTCGAACTCCGGTGTGCTGAAATTGTGGTAAAAAAGACATAGGTAATTTACTTTTACTTTGAAAACATTAAGCAATAAATATTAACTTACCAATTGTGGACTAGCAGGAGAATGAGATACTGATAATCCCTGCATGTAATTTTCCATTTCGTTTGTTAATTTTTCGTAAATTGAGGTAAGTTCTTCTGAGGCACCTGGAGGATGGGGACCAGGCGGCAACGTGACGTTATTTGGTGGTACTGGTACGACTCCAGAAACATTAGCAGCAGGAGCAGCAGCAGTAGGAGTCACCGGTGCAGGTGGAGCAGTTGTTGTTGTTGGTGGTGGTGGTGGTGGCTGTGGTGGGGCCGCAGCAGGAGTTGGTGCCGGTGGTGGGGCGAATTTATTTAAGAATGAAATCTCTCCTTCTGAAGGCGACATAAACCCAGGAATATTTCTTGAGAAATCTTCATAAACTGCTAACTGTTGACCGACGAGTCCAGTCTAACAGATGTTTTGAAATGGAAAAATGCACGTTAAATAAAAGTTGCAACGAAACGCTGACGTTTAATAATATTAGGTATTCTCAGCAAATAAATTCTCGTCAAAATTTATCAGAAACTCTAGTCTAAAACCATCATTGAAATGCGAATAATGCAGAAAGTGGGCGTGTAAGAACTTACCGGCGATGTTTTCATCCGAATTTGCTCTGGAATTCGTTCCGATTGATAAGAGGCAATGCTATTGTCAACAAAACGTCTTCCATCAACTTTGGCAGTTTTTCTAGCATCATAGTCACCTGCTAGTCTCTTGTCTATTTCCACGAGTGCCTTTTCAACTGCTGTTTTTTGAATAAAGACACACGCTATGTCTGTATTTTCTTGAGCAACTATGGTGGCAGCTTGCTCAATAGCTTCTTTCATTTGTGGAGTTTGACTACTTCTTACGTTTGATGAAAAAAAGGTTCTTAAGTGATTACTGATAGTGATGAAGATGTGATCTCGAGAAGTAATCAAAGCCATTCCAGCAGTCAAGTAGCGCATCATTTGATGTGCTGCGCCTCTCAAACGGGTTTCTTCGGGATCTACGGAAAAGTCCTTTTTAACAATTTGTTCGCAAGCATTGATAGTGTATTTGATGGATCGTTCAACCACTGGTGCTATTAAATCTTGAATAGCCTTTTCCACGGCTTGCTTAATAAAGGGCTTTAAGTTAGGATGCTGTTGCAACAATGGTAGTTGATTGTTTATACTAACATGCCCAAGTAAAGCAGTTAAATTGCTAGTATCCACTTCAGTATATGAAAACTTCGGTTCAGTGATGCCAGGTGGCAAAGCAGCTGGAGTTGATAGATCAGTCATGGTCTGCACTGGTGGTGAACTTGTAGTAGAATTCATTTCCTCCGCCTGTGGTTGTGGGGTTGGCGCAGTGGAATTTTGCTGACTTTCAACGGGCTGCGTTGGAGCTTTCTGTGGCTATAACAACATTTCAAATACCATATTTTGGAGTTAACAAACGTCAACAATCAACATCAATAGTCTGTGTCAGCATACATAAGAAATGAAGTTAATATTAATGTATTATTGCCTCATACCTGGTCTGTGCTAATAAGACTAGCACGTTTTTGCTCCACAGGAGTACTGTTCGCTGTTTGATAGTTGAGTTGTTGCATGCGAATTTTATACATATTTTCGTCTTTAAGAACCAACTTTGGTTTTAGATCCCCAACTTCAATACTTAACGCTTTGCATAAAACCTCGATTTCAAACTTTAAGTTGAGTTTCATGTCTGGCTCACGGTGTATCTCGGCCATAACATTCAAAATAGCCATAGTCCATGGACATGGAGGTTTGAATACAACACTTCGAGCACAACTCTCCATAATTTTTGCAGCGAAGGGGACAACATACAAGAGATCTTGTAATCCTTTACGGAAAGCTTCAATAATCAACATTTTGATATCCAAATCCTCAAAAATAATAGGTTTGTTTTTCATAACTGTGATCATTCCTAGCCAATGACCCAGATTCTTTAAAAGCGCACGGTCTGAAAAGTTTCCAGCTGATTTGTCTGACCTTAGCAAAATTTTGATGTTCCTGTGAGTTTCACGTAGCACAGAAGAATTGAGCTCTTTCTGTTTTAACGTATCCAATAAATTGGAGTATAAAGTGTGAAAATTAAGCTCAATACTTGCTCGTTTCATTACTAAGTACTGAGCAACCCAAGGCCAGTATTCGGTTCCAATAAGGTCCTTCAATTCTTCACATTTCGAAGACAAATTCATCTGATTCAAGTTATTGAATATAAAGGCCGTTTTGTCTTGAATGTTTTCGGGTGGGGGAGAAACTTTTTCTTCATTTTCTGTTGCCATCAAAAGTGTGTTGATATTAGTCGCATTGGCGATTGATGGGACGCCACGAATTGACGGGGCACCGACAGCTTTCTGATTTCCACTCGGAGCAGCATGGTTTGCATTCTTAACATTACTGTTTGCAGATGATGGGGGTTGAATTGCACTTGCTGTAGGTGCTTGTGTTCTAGTTCTTTGAGGTTCCTGACTTCGACTTCCACAGTCAACGTATTCAACAAGATGAGCTGGGAATTCTTGAAAGTGTGGGATTGTACATAAATGCTGACAATATTGTGGATACTCCTTTAATTTTGTCTTGAAGCGATCCAAAGCCGATAACCCAAAATAGTACATTTTAGAACCAGGCGCTTTTTTGAGGGCATCCACAACACATCGTAGTGCTACGCCTAGTTGTAGATAGTTCGAGACCAATCCATGCTCAATAATTCCTCCAAATAACTGAGCAGTAATGTTTAATTCTTTATCTGGATATTGAGGGAAAAACTTGTATTCTTCAAACAAATTCTTTAACATACAGGAAAAAACTTCACGTTCTCTTCGATTTGTCGTATCTTGAAATCTCTTTAGCAATTCCAGCACTTCGTCCGTGGACATTGTCGGATCCTAGAAATGAAATGTATAATTATTTTTGTTATTCATATTTAAAAAACAATTATCGTAAATTATAAAATTGCTGAGTTGCTACTGATCCTCAGTAATCCAAGGGCAAATATTCAAACTGCATTTTTAACTTACGGGCGGTTTGCTGTAAATTCGATGAAAGTAGCTATTAGCCTCGTCCTCTGCTTCTTTAGAAATGTCACCAAACTGAATATCTGAGAAAAGTACATTAGGATCAGCCACATTTCGTTTATCTGCGACTGCTGCTGTAGTTGTGACTGCAGATGTTGTTGTAGGAATTGCGTTCGGCGTTGGGACTGGGACTTGATTCGAAGGATTTGAGTTTGAGTTTCCTACATTCCCTAAACGTCCACCGAGCATTCCCATGGGAGTATTCAGGCCACTCATGGCAGCAGACACTGGATTGGGCCCAACTCCAGGATTCGTTCCCATTTGTAATCCCGCCAGCATAGGATAGGCAGCAGCCGGGTTTTGAGACGAAAAATTTGGACCTAGCAGTCTTGATGGTGAGCCCGGCGTGGGGCCAAGTGGATTGATACCAAACGACCCAGGAGCACCTCCAGCAGCACCAGGTAGATTCAATCCCGCCAAACCAGAAGTAATGGCAGCTAAAGGGTCACCTTGAGGCGGAAACAACTGATTTGGTGTTGGTGATGGATTAACATTGAACCCGTCCAAAGGCCGATGGGCAGTTCTGAGAACACCGCCGGGCGGAGGAGGAGCATTACCTGGAACTGCAGGTCTTGACGTCTTATTCAGTATACCGTTGTACGTGTTGACCATAGACAAAATAGTTTCAGTTAAATCGGATGACATTGCCACTTTTCCCACAAAACTATTTAAACACTGAAACATAGTCGCTAAAGTTTCAGGAGGCAGCTGAGCAGTTTTGGGTAGATTATCATCCTTACCCAAAATGAAAGGCGCTCTCCGATTTAGTACTTTAACTAGAGATACGATAAATGCTTCACCATGTTCCCTTACTTTGTCCGGGATCCATTTGTCCAATTTAAGAAACTCACGCCGAGACGCCAAACACGCCAAATCAATAATAAATACGTGCGAAGAGGCATTAAGGAGAAGTGGAAGCGCTTTTAAATCTTGAGCCACATCCAAAATCCTAGAAAGTCTAGTTTGATCATAGCCACCTCTCATGTACCAGTCTGACATGGCTTGCATCATAATAGGTCTTACTGTACTGGAACCAGTATGCCAAGCGTGATGTAATACGGCTCCGGAGTTGACATGATTAGTTAGAAACACTGGGAACAACGCTTGCATGAGGTCTTGTCGAAGAACATTGATTGGAGATGGTAGCTGAATTAGTCCAACCATGAGAATGTCTGGGCAGTGTTGTAGAGGAAAGCCAAATATTTCTTGTACAATGGCATAATGTCCAGCATCCGATAACGTCAATAAAACTTCTAATAGATCAATGGACTTCCACACGATAACATCCTTCATATCATACGATTTGTCTCCAGTTGTCTTAAGCATCTCCACGGACACAGGATGGAACGGATAGTCAGCAAATGAGAACACATCAGCGTTGTTAGGATTGAGACAGCATCGAAGCAACAGAACTTGACCTTCTGTGTTATTCCAACGACGATAGAAGGCTTCTACAGGATATTGATCTGGTCGGGTTTGCTGTTGAGAATGAAGACCCCATCGTAGTGCTTCCATCATCGCTCTGAAAGTTCTACCATCTTTAAGAAAGAACCCTGGGAAATCAAGTTCGTGAAAGACTTCTTTCCATATAATATTCGGAGCCACTTCTAGAACCGCTTGCACGAAAGCTTTTCCATTCCATGATCCTCCTGCGTCTCCGCTCTTATCTTTTCCATCCCACATATTCTGACTTTGCTGTGATAGATTTTGACTTTGCTGTTCCACTGCTTTCAGCATGCCAATCATGATTCTTGACACAGCTGCAGGTGTAAGTTTGTGCGCCCCGACAGTCGACAATGTCGCACGACATTCTTCAACTGATGCGCAGATATTTGGTCCATGATCGAGAACAAAGTCCACCGCCCCTTGATCATATGTAATATTGGGTGGAATGGGCCCACTGTTCGAGCCCGGTCCGTCAACTTCCATCTTTAATTTGATGTTCAAGTCTTCTTTTCCTTTGTAGACAAATGGTAATAGAATCGATGGACACTCCACGAATGGTAGCAATTCTTTAAGCTTACGATGGTATAGAGATTGTTGTTCGGCGTTTAACAAGTATTGAGAATTACGGTCAACAAATGCAAAAAGAATACAAAGTTTATCAGGATTAGACAAGGCGCATGAGTAAATCGCACTTGAACTTCCTTCTATGAGGAATTTACAGAGTGTGCTGTGGGATTTATCGATAGCTAGATCATGTGCTGAATTATTCTCTTCAGCAAGAATGATGATTGCAATAGTCTCGTCAAAATTATCCCACTCAAATGCACAGCTCACACGACGAATAAATAAGTCAACAGATTGCTTCGATGAACTAAAAGCTGAACGCAGTGCAATACAGACAATCGGACTTGCAAGATCAACCGTAAACTTTCGAAGGAGTTCCTGTATCGATGTGGTAACTACCGGAATACACTCAGAACCTTCCGACTGAACCACTTTTGAGATCAACGAGTACAGGAACTGCTTTTCAGCTGACGGTCCGTAAACTTGAATAAGATCCGATACTGTTTCCCAGACCAAATTCCAATTGTCACTCTTGAGATTACGAACCGAAATATCGATTTGATTTAGGGCGAAAATTGAAAAATCCACGTTCATAGTTCATTCCTACGTTCTCTGGATAGCCACACCAAACACGGAGGGCGCCCAAACTCATCAACCCAGGAACGAATTTGGGTAAATGATCGCGAACTCAACATTAAATTTAAATCAACAACACAAGTAGCAATAGCACTAAAGCTTAAAGCCACACTCGGGTGTAAGGCAAAAGCGTCCATTGCGCACCGAATAACTCAATTTTTTCTCCACTACCCCATGTGCTAAGTCATCGTGTCACTGCAAAGTAAAACAAAACAATGGACATTTCCAATTAAAATCTCAATAGTATTACATTCACAGCACTTAGGTACTACAAATTACAATTATATACAACATACTTATACAAAATAATGTTACGCTGGTGTGGTGTGAACGTGAATTTGTTCGCGATATGAATATATTACAAAATCACCCTTTTTCTACTTTGTAATCAAAACTATGAAACTAAAACTAATCATTCTTATCATTAAAAATCGCTTCAAAATAAAGAATCTCTCTCAACGCTTCAGTTTCACCCTTATAATTTTACTTTACTTCAAAAACCTCAGCCTCGGATCTAAAATTGCCAAATAAAATCACTTACAAAATCCCACCACAAAACATCTTCTAAATGAACAATCTTTCAACATCCCTGTCTGTCTCATTCGTAAATTCGTCATCTTTTTAACAATTTGTTCAAAAAAGGATGGATAAACCACTTTCAAAAACCTCAATCCACAAACAAAATGCTTCAATTACACAACCGAACCATCGCATCGCATTCCTAAAACTATCTCTATCAACCTGGATCATTTACCACACCAAAAACGACCTCAAAAATTGGAACTCAAGCATTTGACCCTCATTAAAATGAAATGTAACCCATTTCACAAACTCATTATCACATCCCGCCGCTAGCATTTACACAGGTTGACAACAAAAGGACACAATGAAGGAGAATTTCTTTCTAAAAACACTTCAAAAACCAAAATGTTTACACCAAAAACGACCTCAAAAACTGGAACTCGGGCATTTAACCGTAATTAAAATGAAATGTAACCCATTTCACAAACTCATTATCATATCCCGCCGCTAGCATTTACACAGGTTGACAACAAAAGGACACAATGAAGGAGAATTTCTTTCTAAAAACACTTCAAAAACCAAAATGTTTCCTTCAAAAAAAATCCCCAACCCCTCAGTCGAGGTCATAAATCTTACATCACTGAATCAAATGAAGGATGAACTATTCCTAAAACTAAAAACGAATTGAACACATTTTGAGAAAGTATTTTTTAAAACAAAACCCACCTTTTAAAAAAACTGTTGGGAAAGCAATCTTGTAGAAGCTTGCTTGCTTCTTCGACGAGTTGCGAATGATATTGAATGTGCTGGGAAAATGTTGTGGTAGTACAGAATGTGAGCACGAACGTCCTTGCGGCGTTGCAGCGCTTCGAGAAGCACACATCGCTCATGTTGCATGCATTTTACGGCCTGTTCCAGCCTATTCAGCCCCTATGCCCCGCACCTTTCAGTCCCTCCCCGCCATTTTACCAAACACGTTGATTTGCATGGAATTGCATGCTTTGTTTCAATTTTTTCTCTTTTTTGGTTTAATATTTTGCTTTTATACGGTTTAACCGAATTTTAGAATTTTCTAAAAAAGGCAGTTTAAAATGTCTTTGCCAACTATCGTCGACATCATCGTTTCGGTTCTCCTTTTGACAGCTGTCTTTGTAATTTTTGGTTTCTTTGTACACCGAAACGTTTGTAAGGTCCGTAAGGTGAAGAAAAATCGTTCAGATTCAAAAAGTACATTCACATTTTTTTTCATCTAACGTTGTAATTTATTTATTTTCATTTTTACAGTTCAGTTTGTTTTTTAAATCCATGCATGTTTTTTAAAATTTAATTTGTAGGGAATCTTCGACCCGTTGCAGTTGTGGAAGATGACAAATACATGGCTGTGAAATACGTGAGATGTGACACAAGATAATTTTATACTGTACGATTATAATTTATAATGAGTGTAGCTCATGATGACAATGAATTTTATTACAGAAAAGGAACAATAAACATTTTCTAGTGAAAGTTTGTATAATGATGGTTTGTAAGTTGTATTTTATTCTACCGTACATATATTTTTGAGTGCATTAATTAATATGAATGAATGGGGTTGATGCAAGCTATAAAATGATCTTTCAGTAATTTAGTACAGGGAGAAAGGCTTATTTGTTGACGGAGGTGAAAAGGTGGAGGTGAATAATAGATTAATATAATTAAAGCGAGTTGATTTTCCTGTGTTGTAAGTTGTGTACTCGTTTGTTAATGAGCACTTTAGTATGATCTAAAGTGGCTGTGTGTCTCAAAGCGCTAGAGCGTGTCCGAAGACAGCTTTCAAGGTAGAATTTCTAATTAGCTGATGAATTTTCTCGTCACTTGGAGCTGATTTGTTCGTGTATGAGTGTTCTATGGAGCAGTAAATCGAATTGGTGTCAACTCGAGCGTCTCCTTCTTTTTTTTGCATGTTGCATTCGGATTCAGTTTCATTTCGTGCTTCAATTCATTTCCCAGTCCAAAAGATTATACTCATTATACTCCTTAAAAGACTTTAGGATTACAAATTGGGGGAAATGTTCAAGAAGATGTCTAGAGGTTAACTTTATATATTACACTGATGTCTACTCAATACATAGTAAAATGGTATCAGTGTTTTGTGGGCTTGGGTTCTTCATATCGGAGGTGACGCTGAGGATTTGGACATCATGCGAACCGTATTTTTGAGCGCTTGTCGTTTATTACAGAACCAGATTCGAATCACTTCCCTCTCGTAGCCAAGTTGATGAGCCAGTGTTGTGATTTCTGCCCCTACAAAAGTCAATTATCAAATTAATTAATTCATTACGTAATTAATTGAATTGTGCTAATTAATTAATTAGGCAAGTTTCCCTCGCATCTCTCTTGCTCTCCAGTCGACGTCTATAATACAAACTGCAAACCATCTTGCATTTCCATCACTTATATATAATAAAACTTTCTCGCTTTCAGCTTTCACCGCTTCCCTGTCTTTCACTTGTACACTAAATGAGAAATAATGTATTATACTGGTAGTATATAAAGTAAAAATACTTTGCTCTGTAAGTTTCGAATACTATAGCACTTTGGCATTTAAATGCCGAGTCTGTGAGTGTACTGACAGAGTGACAGTTATCAGATGACGCAAAACAACGTTAATAAACTTTTCACGATGTGAAGCTGGGCGAGAAGAGAAGTTAAAAAATTGTTAAGGTTTTTTTGTCAAAAACAAAACAAAGAAACAAAAAAATCATCCAAAGACAAAATACATTATTAAGATTAAACAAGTCCTTAAAATTAAAAAAAAGTCTCTTTGTAGCTCTCTCGTTTTAGAAAATTCAATTTCAAAGTATCAGAACATCATTTTTTGTTGGTTTGTGAAATGAAATTTGATTTACTATAGAGGAAAATGTCAAAAAGTAATAATTTACTATACTAATATGATTTTTGAGTATAATTTAATGTTGTTCGTCTATTTTTGTGTCGTGTACTTTGACTACAAAAAAAGCCAGAGCACTGTCCAGAATTGCTGTATAAATGTTACATTTATTTTTATTATTCAAATATTCAATGTCTTTTTGTTTTAATTTTCTGTAATACTAAACTATAAGAGAAATATACGTAAAAAAAGCTTCAGTTTTGCCTTTATTTTTGTTTCAAAATCAGAAAATCCAATTATAATGTGCGTTGTTGAATTCCAATTGCTTTGAATATTGAAGAAGCTCAAAAAATACTTTGAATTTGATTTTTGTGTGGAAATAAGGCAATCGATTTTTCCTATTTAATCTCCTTCATAAATATTTCAATTTGAACTTTGTCATAGATAAAATAGTCTGATATGACTATGATTTTCTGTCTTTACCTCCCTACTTTTGCAACAGAAATAAGGAAATATTTTATTAAATCCATTTCAGATGGCTTTTTGATAAACTCGTAATAACACGTTTTCAAAATTCCTATTTTCGTTCTTGTTTTGCCATTTTGTATTATATACAATCTTCTTCTTTAATGTTCGTACAACAAACCTATAATGTTACTAAATGTTAAATATATACTTAATACCTATTTCGATTATGAATATCATTTAATAACACAACACAGCTTAATAACAATAAGAAAATGTTTATTTCCTATTTTTGAAAGGTTTGAAAAACTGGACATCACACCCAAAAGTGCCCAGAAAATCAAACCTGTGCTGGAACGATGGATGAAAGAAGCAGAAGATCGCTATAAAAACGGTCACCAAAATCTCAACGAATTTGTAGGGATGGAACCGTCCAAGAAACGCAAGAGACGAACTTCTTTCACTCCCCAAGCATTGGAAATTCTCAATACACATTTTGAGAGAAATACTCATCCTTCAGGTACAAATGAAGTTACAATTAGCAATTTACAAGACAGTCTGTAATTTAAACAAACAACAATCGAACAAAATGCCCACGTAGATAGGATCAAATGAAGGCAAATGCGTCAAATGCCCAACTCCTTTGTCTCAACTTTCCCCAGTAGACGCTTTACCTAATCTTATCACTAGGCGCACTTTGCCCCATTTTTGGTGTGTGGGCGACGTTGATTTTTTAACTGTGTTGAGTT
>JABASF010001776.1:0-19267 GCA_019776145.1 Harlomillsia oculata
GTCCTTCTTTCCCATAAGATGATGTTGTTTTCAAGTTCCAAACAGAGTGTATGTTTGCTCATAAGCATATTGTCACAGCGGCAATAAAAAAAGAGTAAAAATTGTGGCGACAAAAGACTTTGGAGATGATAGACGACTTGTCTCCGCTGCTGGAGACAAATGAAGAGAAGACTTGTCCTAGAGGTCATTTCCATGTCATCCTTCTGCATCCCTACTGCGACACATTTTCAACCGTAAAAGTAACCACAGGGATGTAGTAAAACTCTTTTCAAAAAATAATGTTCTAGAACAATAGGAAAATGCGCAATTTTTGATACAAAGTTGAAAATGACATCATTTTTGACGTACACGAGCGATACCACGACCTTGGTGCCGTGATTTTACAATAATCAATGATCATGATCTTCAACATCATTTGAAAGACACAGACCTCAGAATCAAATGGGACCAATTTATTGTGATAATAATAGAAAGAAACACTTATATACGAAACTGTATGTAGTTCAAACTTGAAAGCTTAGTTATAGCACTAAAAATTCAAGACGTATAATTTTTGTTTTTGGAAAAATGTAAATGGGTTAGAAATAGTTTGAAAGCTTGAACTTCTTGGAAGGGAAAGCATAGAAAAATACTACTACGCTACAACTATAAGAAAGACGATTTTCAAAAGATTCGAATGTAACACTCAATTAATACAATTATCCAGATCTTGATAAACCAGTTTAGCTGTAGGGAGCATCCAGCAATAAATCTCAAGCACGATTACGAACACTGTGCAATTAGTTTTTCTTCAAAAGACCAACATGCTCTTGAGATCTGTTCTCTTTTTGCAAAATACGTTTTTGCCAAGCAAATGAGCTTTAAGAAACCCGACATGATTTAGTGAGATCATTCTTTCGTCCTTCTCATCTCAAATGCTCGACACAAAAAAGCAGTATTCACATCATCGCATGGAGAAAAATTGCGTCACATCTGAAGGAAATGAGATTTGATACAAGGAAAACTGAAACTTTTACGATTCGTCCTATTAGTTCCTCCAGAAATTTAATTAAGTAGGACAAAAGTGCAGACAACAGTTGAGAAAAACGAAATAATTATATTACAATCTCCCACTTACTATATTTTTGTATAAAGAATGAATTATGTGCAAATGACGAGACCAACCGACGCAGGGTGACTTGACTGCATATAAAAAATCCCGGGGCTTTTTCGTTGAACACACGGGTCATAAGTTATTGTCTCATAATTAACCTCTCGTGATATTGCCAGCAACCCCGAGAAAAGAAAATAAAGACGGGACGCAAAAGAAAAAGCGTAATTGGAAATAAATGGAGTTGATGATGACTCAAGACCAAATACCATTTTCGACGACTTGTTGTCGCAAAAGGATGCCGTAAACTGAAGACAATGACTCGACAAAAGCACACTGCGACACAAAGGGAGAGAAGGAAAAAATGATACGGTTTTTGCCACTCTTGTGTGCGTGTGTGTGTAGTGTAGAAGCAGCAAGGAGTAAAATCCTCAAGTCAGCCTCTTTGTTTCAAGCAGAGAGAACATTCGCTTCTTTTAATTAAGTGCATTTGTTCAACTCACCCATGAAATGAGCAGAGTAAAAAAATGTCTAATAGGTCTCTAATTAAAAGTCATCGACTGCATTCAAATGATCAACTTTAAAGAGCACGAGCGGAACGTCGGAATCTCCGCATGCGACCAGCGTTTTCCCGTTTGAATCTTATTATAAACATTTTGTATTCGGAAGTTGATATCATTTCACAAGGAAATTAAAAACAATAGACGAATAATAAAAAATACTGCTTCCAAGTCTTTTCGCTCCATAAATTACATAGAAGAGGAAGACTGGAAGAAAGCTGGAAAGGTTCGGTGCAATAACGATGAGGTTCCAAGTGGAACCTTTTGCATTTACTATTGACAGAAACGTCCGGATAAAAAACTCCTCTCCGTCCGCGTCAGATCGGCTTTTTTTCATACGGTATTTAGGATAAGGACCGAAAAGAAAGGGGATGAAACAAGAAAAGGCTTAATTAAGAAAAAGTCTATAATATTTTTAATTTGATTCCACATTGAATTATGAGGAGGCGAGAAAGGAGAATAAAACAACAGTCTGTGTGTTACTACCAAGAAGAAGCAATTAAAATAAAAATTGGCTTTTGATACCCGCACTTTCAAAGTGGGAATTTACGAGGTGATTTCTTTCCTTATGCATATTCATTTTATTCATTCACTTTTGTGCAGTTGTTGTACGTGTGTGGCAAATGAGATTTTTGCACTCTTATGAATTCTCGTAGTCGCAATTCATTGGGTCTCCGCCTTTTTCGTTGTCTTCAAATTATAGTTGCGGACAATGAGAAATGCACAACTTTTAAAGAAGGATGAAAGATCAAATAGTAACTAACCAGGACTTTAAAAAATCGGGATCCAGGAAAAGATTTCCCGGGTTTTTTGGAATCCCAAATGAGGTATGGGAACAAGGACCAGGGGTTTGGAGCAAATGAACGTCCCCAGAGACAAATGTATCATAAGGGAAAAACCACAGAGGGCCAAAATGCACTTTAAAAAAGCTTGTGAGAAGTACTCCAAAATCTCTTTTGACGAATGCTTTAATTTAAAGCCAAGATGTTCTTTTTTATTCCCCGCTTTCGTTTTTGGCTCCATGTGCCATGCGAGATCCCTTGACAATTCACACTTGACACGACACTATTGCCACTTTGACTTTCACTGTGTCCATATGTGCAGAGGAATTCTTTTTTGGCAAAACGAAAATGAAAGTCAAAAGAGAGCGTTTTTAAAAATTCATGCATTTATTCATAGGATTTTTTCGGTGGTGTGGGAACACCAACCAAACATCAAATTAGATTATCGTACTGACACTCTCAGCGGCAGTCACAATCATGTCAAATAAAATGAAATAGAATATTGAATGACTCTATCAAAAAAGAGTCAGAAGGAATTTGGACTTCAAAGGATTCAAAAACGCAAGTGCCAAGCTATATATGCCAACATTACAATAATTTTGCGCAAGCACAAATGTAAAGAGCAAGAAAGATGTATGATACACCATTTGAAAGAAGTATCTTTTGCAACGGACATGAAGATGAGTATGGGAAGAAAGAGGCAAAGGCAAAACGCAACCGGTTCTGTCTTGTGTGGAGTCGTAATGTTTCGTCGTCGTCCTCGAGAGGAATTTCATTCTTTCGTTTGAAATTGCATGGAGAATTCCTCTGTGCAACTCATTCACACTCAGCATCCCACTTTTTTTGAGCTACAGCTTTGATTTTTCATTCGTGAAGCGATTTAAAGTCCCCGTCACGTAGGCCGTTTGGCCTTTTTGGCCAGTTTGAAATTGTGTTAGTTTATCAAGGATGGGCACAACCAAATTATGTCCATTGACAAGTGAGTCGATGGACTATGAACCAATTGCCAGGAGCATCATCTTTTGACGGACAGTCTTGTCAAATAATCTTTCTAGAGAGAAAATCGATGTAGAAGTTTTTAAAAGTTCAACTTAAGTTTGGGTATTCATTGTGTTTGTTGGATATACCGCCCTTATGCGATGCACTTCAATGATCTTTAAAAACCGTTTTTCTCATTATGATAATGCAAGAAAGTGTTGTTTCTTCTTGATGGTGCAGGTGAGCTTGAACAGATCAATGCGAGCTCATATCTCAATCTGCTGGATCAATCATAAATCTTCGTGTGGGGTCTACACATAACATTCACAAAAAATTACATCTCTCCGAGTCTGTTTTTGACTCTGTTGCCTTTTCCAGGATGTCGCACACAACAGTCTTCTCATCTGACTAATTGATGAGATCATGGGATGGACCACGCGTCCATTCTTTTCCTTTTGGCATTGAATATCCATTAGGCACAAGGAGGACCAACAACATAACAAAACGAGGGAACCTTTTTCTCATCTCCCCGTCTGCTTCTCTCAAAAATATCCCAAACGAGCATGTCTCCCACAAGCTTAATATGGTCAGATTAGGACCACTCTCTGCTGCCACGTTCCTGCTGTCCACTTTCAAAATGTAATGGACAGCTACACCCCAAAGTGCACCCTCGAGGGTGACATTTCAAGATGCAATACTGCTTGTTTTTGGCAGTATCGAAGTTGTGCAATATGGTCTAGTCCAGTTTTGTCTTACTATTAAAAACGTCCTCTTCTTATGTAACATCTTAAAATTAGCGTTTTTATGTCCTAACTTGAGCTAGCCTTGTGTTTGACTTTTCGATTTTCCATAGCATTCTACGGATTTGTAAAGAGAATTTAATTTGATGTAGCATCACATGTTCAAACGGGGATGAAAAGATGACGGACTAACTGTAGTGAAGTAAAGCAGCAGGTGACGACTAAAACTGTATAAGTGTACTATTCATGTTCAGTTTGAACCGAAGACGCAGGTGGAAAAACTGGCTGAGAAAAAGTCCGTTCTCAACATTCACATGTACGGTAGAAATTACATTGATCGTCCCCGTTTGGAATAAAAGGAGTCATTAGATTCAGTGTGGACAAGACAGTTGTCACCAAAGGGAAGTCTATTTCACGGAGCGGATCATAAAACACGATGAGAGGCGAGGCGGGTGCAACGACTACTGCCATTATCCAAAAGTCTCATCTCACAAAGTCGTTTTGCTCCACAGTCTCCAGTTTGGACGCTTTATCTGATCCTGGACGACTGGACGACGACGATCCCGTCTTACTTTACGACAGCGACACGAACAGTTGTTTCATTCATATACATTGCATAAGGAATAAATTGAGGAGCGTGTAAGTGCAGCTCAAGTTTGTGTGTCCGTCAGTCTCTCAATTGATGACAAATAAAAAAAAGGTCATAGATGATCATGTCCATCCAATTGGACTTGTTTTTAAACTTTTTTTCCTAGAAGTGAAGAAGCGGAGCAAAAGCGTAGCGTCTTCATGTCACACGGAAGAAAAAAGTGATAAACTACAGCGTTCATTTCATCTTCCCTGTCAAAAAAATAAATGTCCTTATTGCTATTGGAATTCGTCGTAAATTTCTCCCCGATTACGATCCATCGCATCATTTCCTGCAGTGGGATTTTAACTGACCGCTACAACCCGCATGAAAGTGGCACTCTTGGGAATTTACTTTTATGCTTTTACCTTGATCGAACGCGCACACAACATTTTGCCACCACCAGGCCAGATCTTTCCCGTTCCGATCTCATACTTTTTCTCATCTGTTCAAAATTTTCATTTCTACTAAACTTGACTCTTTCCCCAAAACACTAGAAAATGAATTTCTTCTTTCAATCTAAAGGGGTCAAACATCTTTACCTTCACTTGACCAAAAATGTCAAACGTAAAGAAAAATAACAAAACCCTCTGCACACATAACAAGAAGCAAGCTGAACATCTTCGTCATTCAGCAGATGCATGAGCAACAGATCAGCAAAAGAACAAACTGTGACGTGTGTATCCGCATTGCAGCAATTTCTGCTTCGCCACAACAAAGCAAAGACGCAAAATAATACCAACGTTACGGGAAAGGAATCGTTTTATTCTCAGTCATCAAAAAGCCTAATTTTAGAGTTGTTTTGTAATTTAAGAAAACCTGAAGAAAAAATAATGTTCATCCCCCTCTGAAGAAACTGCAGAGAGACAAACAATACTGCAAATAAGTGCAAGCTTATATGAAGCACATTCCAGGAGAATGGAACTCAATAAAGGAAGCATGTAATAAACACACTACAAGGGATGAAAGACGAAACAGAGGGTTTGTGTCGAAAGTCGAACTCACTTTTTGTCTTTCCGTTTGTGCATATTGTCTTTCCGGAGCATCTACTGAAGGAATTTGTGCAGCGGCAAAGAGGGAAAATGGACTCATCTCGTCAAAATCATTTCTCGTAGCACAATAAATCATTATTTTCTCCGAGTAGAGCGGCCAAGGCCAAAAGTCTAGCTCTTGCTAGCTCTCCATTTTGACACATTGTATGTATCTGGATTAGAAATCAACGGAAATCGTATGCTATACGACATACGAGTACAATATACAAGCACCAATTTGCAAAAAGCTTCTCAGAAAACAGACACGTTTCGTTGGAATACAAGGCGGGACGGAGTTCCTTTCTGAAACATTTAACAATATCATTCATACCGTAAATGAGCAAGCAGACAAGAGCAGAACAGATGCTCAATGGAAATGCTTTGACTATGGACGCATCGACAATCGACATGGACATCAACAATGCTAAGACTTTTTTGTGGAAGCACAGGTGACGACGAAAAACTCCTTAAGGGTCACACACTGACCAGGTGATATTACAAGTGTCTAACTCTGCAGGAAACATAAAGATCTCATTCATTTTGAGTGGAAGAAACCGTATTTTACTTACAGTTAAATGTTTCACTGTAAGCATTGGCTGACCGATAAGCATAAGACAAGACAAGATAAGACAAGGAGATCCCAAAAGGTAAATGATAATATAGTTTTGCGAGACTGCTGCTTTTGGACGATAAGAATAAATTAAGAGTCATGTGCCTCATTGCGCATTCAGGCCGCAGGAGAAGAAGAAGACGGAAAAGTTCCTTCAAGTGATCCGCACCGGTTGAAAAGTCATTTTTGCAAGACAGGGCAGAGCTATCAAGTCTCATCTACAACGCCATTGTTTCTGAGCTATGAAGACGCGGTGGTTGGTGCAAAAATAAACGACGACATCCTTGCAAAACTTTGACTGCTTTACTACGTACACTGTTTTTCTCTAGTGGACGCAAGAGACGGACCTGTTCATCTCAGCGGAGTTTTCCTTGGTCCCTCCACGGGAGATCCCACACACGACACACGTAATACTTAACTTACTCCTGAAGACGAATAAGAAGATGACGACCAAATCCTTCTCTTCCTATGCTCATAGACCACAAGAAGACTTTTGTCTCAAGGCAGATCAGATGCATTCGTCTCATCACACAATGTGACGCTGAGATGCAAATTGAGTGTCACCCTTTGGCACCTTCCTTCGTAATTTTTGATGACCATTCAAAATAACTGCTACGGTGGCATGTCACTTTTACTTATCTTACATGTTCTACTACTTCATGATTTTACGCCTTGTCTAGTCTTCAATTTTATAATTTCATACAATAAAACAGCTGCATTTTTTCTTGTTCAAAACAAAAACTCATCTCAATTCTTACTATAAAAAACAGTCAACATCGGATCGGAATTGAAACCTCCAGTCATGAACATACGAAAAATGTTGAAAGAAAAGGTGCGGCACACACATATATAACTACAGGGAAAAGCACACCGCACACCATAGTAAAATTTGAATGTTGACTCGTCCACTTTGTTACGTTGTTGCAATCTTGTCTGTTGGTCATCATGGCCATAGCATGGCATGATGAGTCTGAATCGTCTTCATATCCTTGTCCAGCTAATCACCGTTGAAATCAAATCAGAAGGAATGTGCCTTGCCATTGCCATAATAGTCATCTTTTCCTCCAGCCAAAAAAAGGGATTCATAACTACACAAAGCTAATTTCATATCAGCAGATGATCCTCATTATGACGTAACAATTTGTATTGCAATCAAAAATGCTTCCTTTGCTTTCACACTTGATTTGCTCAGCAGCAGGCTCTCATATGCATTGATATTTATTCAGCAATTCCAATTTAACAGACCCCTTCGTCATGTCGCCATCATCATCGTCGTGGCAAGGCAGCAATTGTCAAAACAAAACAATTTTTTTTCTCAAAGATTCTGGCTCCATTTTGCACAATTGTATTCTGTTTAGCATCACATCAATTTTTTGAGATTGATAACAAACAGACAATACAAAAGATATTTTTTATTTGACCCACGTGCCGAATGAAACATGCAGATGAGAATTGAGAAGTAAGACGTAGACGAATGGACTCAAGCAGACGACCAGCTATCAAAACCCATTCATCTACTTCATATATCAAACATTCAACTTTCATTTTCTATTCTTGTCTATCGCAGTGTTATGCAATGTCTTTGGTAAATGGAGTTTCATATTTATTATATTTTTTGTATAATGTCTCCAACCAACGACGACGGTTTTGCTCACTGCCTACATCGCACAACCTCAGCCTCTACACTTAAAAAGTGTTAATGCTAAGAGAATTAACGATTCGAAAGGAAGAAAACCCAAACAGCAATAATAATGAATCTAAGTAAGGGTCATAAAGATTAAGAATTGCAATTTTTATTTGATTACGTACTTTACAACGACTTACATTAGCCCAATATGGACAAAGGACAAGTCCTTGAGATGATGTTACTTAATGGATTCAAACAAAAAGGAAATTGTAATTAGTACGCTCTCACAAGTCACAAGTTGACGCAGTTAGTTCTGCCATATCAAAAAATCTAACAAAAATCCATTGCTTTTAAGCAGCTTGCTTGCTTGTCAAGTCAAATTGCAGTTGAAGAATGATGATTATGTGACTGATTACAAGTTCATTTCGATTAAGAAGACGCGTCGGCTCATTTGTTTTGGTAATTAGCAGGTGTGCAATATGAGAGGGGGTTTTTCTTTTCGGTGTGACGGATGAGCAGTTTGGGCGCATAAAATGAAGAAGAAAAGGTGTCAAATTGCCTAGAAAAGTCAGATCTCGTTGACTACACATCATATTTTGTCGCACTGGGCCTATGTATCATCGTCACAAAAAAACGAAATCTTCGTTTAATGAGTATAAGAAAAAGATTTTTCTTCCCTTAAAATGCCGACTTGAAGATATCAAATGCACGCAAAATTAGACTTTGAAATTTTACCCCATTCATTCCGCCCTGAAAGGAATTATGAAATCCTTCTTCCTCCACATACACAAAGGAACGTGTACAATGAAGACTTCAAGATTTTAACCTTTTGTCATGACCCGAGCGTCGTCACCAAAGATTTACGATGTTGGCTGCTTTGCAGCAGCGTCGCAATGCTCATTGCGCACAATTAAAATGAAATAACGCTTAAGCTGAGCCGCGTAGGCAAAACGCTAGTCCGAGACTTGAGACAGACAACAGCACTTACAAGATCCGTTAAAATGTATTACATTATGTCGTATACATAGTACGCACAGCGTCGTACAGCACAAGATCAATTAACCGAGACAAAAGAGCAGTAAGATAACATGATCTCGTCAGAAACCCAAAATGAGGAGGTATTTGAACTCATCCCGTGTCTTTTTTTGACGTTAAAACTTTGCGACAGGCAATGAAACCTTTTAAGACAAGAGAGAAGCAGGAAAAAATTGTAAAAAGTAACAACTTGTTTTTCTTTACACGATCTAGTACAAAGTGTACAAAGTCAAAAAGGTATTAAAAGCGGTCTCTCTCAGTCATTTCATGATGAAACATTAAGATGAGGAAGATGTGGACGTGGACATGGACGAAGACTGCCGATGCTTCTGCTACTACCAAAAACTCCTTCCTTTTATTTTACCTGGTGGCAAAGAAGATTGAGAAACACACCTTTTGGATAAAAGAAAATGCCTTGTCTCACAAGTTGAAGATGACTGAGTGACGAGGAGAGAACATCCCACCAGAAAAAAATCCTTTAGCACTTTGACTGGATTGTGTGCTGTACTCCTTCTTCATCATCCTGCACACTTCTCAAGGGCTCATTTATTTGATTTAGATATTACTACTACGTCTCCTCCTGAATCATCGTTCTCATCAGTTCAAATGATGCGTGCCCATGTCATTTCATTAAAGTAGTTTTAGGAATCAAATATAATACAAAAAAGCATGAGCAACGAATATGTATAGACGCTTAGCATTTGATTCGCTCAATGCTTCAAACCATTTTATATACTTCCTAGCTGGTTCTTAGAGTCAAGGAGAAAATGTCATTCTCTCCCCATTTTTTGCGCATTATGGAAAATACTTTTAAAATTCTTTTTCCTTTTTTCTTTTCGGACACACTCACACTGGCACTTTAGATAAAAGCCGCCATAAAGATAAATCTTCTTACACAGCCTCTTCTTTTGTTGTACAGTCACTGCATTGAACAAAATGCATTTTTGCAATTATATAAGTATATTATTTATTCTTTTCTTTGCCACAGACACAAAAAAGGATAACGATGATGATAATATACTTTTGTATGCAAATAGGAAAACAAAATGTATAGGAATTTTAAGTAAGGGAGATTTATCCCATCATTTGCAGATTTTGAACAGTGCAATTTTCTACAAGATGCAATTTTTGCGAATGAAAAAAGGCCTAAAGGAACTGAATTCCACCTTGAGATGTGGTTTGTGAGTGCTGTGGGGAAAGGTAAGTAAAGTTTAAGTGCAAATGTGCATATGAGTAGAATACAAGGATAGTTATTCGTTCAATGGCATCCCGTCTAAATGACTACGTAGAACAACAAGAAAAGGACATCATCTTTCGTTGTCAGTCGTTGTTACAGCGTTTTTGAATCGAGTTGAAAGAAGAAACAAAGCAACAAGCCCGGTTTTTTCGTCAGTGGCTTGGCAAACTACTGGCAAAAAGATGATATTTGAAAGATGAAGGCCACAAGGCCGCAAGAAAACAGGACCGGATGAACAGAGCAGCACAGAAATCTCAATATCTTTGCCTTTATTGACAAAAGCAATGAGAGATTTTTGCATCGCATCTCATTTTTTGATCTCTCCCTGCATCATTCCTTATCATTATAATGATAATGGTAAAGACGTGGGGATGATGATGCAACTGCTGTACTGCTTCTTTAACTTTCCAATGATGATTCCACCTCCACCCATAAAATGTTTTAAACCATCATCGATTCAACGAAAAGAAAAGCAAGAAACATCTTTCCCCAAGAAAAAACTCTGTTATTTATGCATCAAAAGAGATGATTTGGAAGCTTCCAAAGCATCAAATCGCGCATGGATCTTGCCCTCCTCAAAAACGAATTAAAACCAGACCACCTGGCTTCACTTTTCCTATGTTCTGTCTATTATGTGATTTGATGAGTGAGCAGTGAGCCCTTCAAAAGCCAAAAATTCCACAAACAAACCTCAAACCAAACACAAGCGACGACGACTTAAAAATCCTTAAACGCTTAATTGGCTCCGAAAAACTCTCGCTCTGCTCGGCTTCTGCTACTTGTTCCAGAAAAATACAGAAGCACATAAAACTCTTTTTTTTATTTGTACATACAAAAATGCCTATTTCATCTGTGCATTTGTCCATTTTTCAAATTGAATCTTCCGTACAATCTTTGTTTTCAATCTGGACAAAAAAATGAGCATTTGAAAGCACAATATGCGTAAAAAAAGGTTTCCTTAAAATGCTTTCCGTAACTACAATATTCTACCTTTTAAAAAATTCGTATGTTAGTGCATCAGGGACGAATTTACCACATCAAAAAACGGTTTAAATTTTGGACAAAAATGATTCACAGACATTTTGCGCGCCCTGATGTTCATTCGATAGCATAATTAAAGAGTAATTTGCTCTCCAGAATAAATCAAGCGGAAGGTCGCTCGTCGCGATACTTTCTAGTCATATGGAAAAGTGGTTGCACAGACATGAAAGCATTTATTAAATCGGAATTGCTTTTTAATAGTCAGATTTTATGACCCTGCTTTGCAAAGTATGAAGTACCAACCAGGAGAATAAAAGAGAATTTTTTGAAAATGGTCAATTCTAATCTTCGTAAAATCTTCAGGTTAAGAAAATCCTATAAAGAAAAACACAACATACAGGGAGATAATAATGTAAAATGCAAATGTGGTACAGAATGGGAGTCTCCCGTTTGAATAGTAAAAGAGCAATGAGCCCACAGGAGCAGAAGATGATTCTGATGATGACGATCAGACATTTTTTGTTCTCTTGTTCACATCACCGTCATGTTTGATGGTGATGATAATCATTTCCACGAGCGATTATACGACCCGCACACCCTCAATTGCGACACTTTGGTTGGATACGTATGAAATGAATTCAGGTCCAGGGCCAACTCCAGGATGGGACTCGACTAAACCCTCTTTTTTTGCTTGGTATTGTTACTTTACAATTCGATGCCAAAAGTCTTCGCACGATTCCATTTTATGTCTTCCAAAAGGGTCCAAAGTTCAAGTGACGACAGAAAAAAACCGAAATCGCATTTTCTCACATCCCAACTTTTTACTCGAACTAAGGACGACATAACGTTTATCGTAAGAACAGAACGACGAGAGAATTCAAATCAAAAGCCAAAAGAAAGAATGACAATTTCAATACTATACTAGTAGACGCCTCTCTGTGACGACGAATACGACGACGTCGTCGATGTACTTTGATTCGTGGACGTGACAATGACAAGCTGACAACAAAGCTCGAGACATTTTCTTTCCCCGAGCTGAAAATGGTCAAAAAAGGAGAGAACAATGACTCGGAGGTCATAAGTGCATTTTTGGTTTGAGCCCTTTTGTCTTTTTAAACAAATAGGGATGTGGAGAAGATACGTATGGAAATGAAAAGAGCCGTTTGGGACGACGTAGGTGTCCAAAACAGAACTAGGCACTTGGCCATTACGTCATGGAGCTTCTAAAAATGTATTTATGTAATGGCTTTTGTGGTCCATGAAGCCAATTGACTAATGTCAGGGTTAATGTGCATCCATTTTCAATGAGCCATTTGCCCCATGAGCACCCGCATTCAAATGGGCACAACACTTGGGCTTTACAACTTCTTTTTTGATTTAGAACTCGAAGAAAGATGACAACTGAGTTGCAATAAGTAACAAAACCCTTTTCAAAAACTCATCTTCGTAATGTCCAAAAATTATCTTAATAGCCAAAATAACAAAAACAATAATAAACATTTCCTCGTGAAAGTATGCGCTCGTTGTTGCGAGAACACAATTTGCTTCGTATACTAGCTATTTCTCAGTCCTTGTGTACGAGTCAGTAGTTTAGTTACCCAAAATGTCTCACAGAGAGACAAGCCAAAGTTTAATAAGGTTTTGATTTGACGCTTATTCGCCTTAAGCATTACCTAATAAGTACAGTTACATGACTGACATGAAATTAACCGCGTGGAATACAAATTATAATACTAATAAGACGCAGTACGACGTAAACAAGGATTTTTGCAATTGAATACTACATTCGCCAAAGAGAATTGAGAACCGTCGCCATTATTTAAAAAAGGATGGAATAGCCAGTAAATTGCACGAAACAAACAAAAGAGAACGAAAGATTGAGGTGCGATTGAATAAAATGTGAAAAATGGTATTTTAGCCCCAGCTGACGATGAACTTTGCATTGCTGACATTTGCACAAACGCTGCTCGCACACCTGTGCAATTGGTTTTTGGGAAGAGAAATGGACTTGGAAGAAGATAAGGATGATGATGGAGAAATGAAAAGGAACAAAAAGATGAGAGTATAAAATATGACCCGTTCGTGAACTGGATGAACTTGGCTTCTTTACATTCCCCTTTGGTACAAATAACGAGGTGGAATTAATAACAACAAAAGGAGACGGAGACGAAGGAGCAGAGCAGAACAGAACATAAGAAAAGAATGAACAAGTGTTAGTGTTAGTTACTAAAGGATCTTTTTGTGCCCTGTGAGAAAATGCAAAGTTGTACTGGTGTCTGTTGGCTGGAACATTTCAAGTGCTGATTTCCCATTTCCTATTATCAAGATGGAAAATGACTTTGTCCCACAAGACAAACGTATATCAGCACTTACTTAATGTGTTTTGTGCCGAAGGAGTTGAACATCTTGAGAAGGCCACATGGGTAATTAATGCAGCCAGCACCTTAAGGTGCTATGCCACAGCCTGCACCTTTGCAATTATTGTCTTGGAGGCATGAGAAATGAGAATGAGCTACAGAAGAGCAGTGGAGCATAGCACAGCCATATTCAATTGAAGGGAAGAGGAAATTATAGTGAAAGGTAATTTTTTGAAACGGAGTTTTCATTACTCACACAGTAAGAAACATGCAGGATTTTCAGATGATGCGATGGTGATGTGCCACTGGCTCATCGAGGGAGGTGAATTAATTCCTACTAATCTTCAAAATGACTTCAAGTTTTACTATCAACTTCAATCTTTTTATGTAGAATCTTCATTTTTTGACCTTTCATAGTTTCCCAGACACAACATAACATATTTTTTTATGTTTTGACATATTCCAGTGCAATTTGCCATTTATTAGGATCATACATTGAGTACATTGGGAGATTGCCCCGTTCGTCCGTAAGAGAAGAATATACGGGATGTTTATATGACTATCAAATGACTTTTTGCACCCTTGCGCTCGTGCACATGGGAATTTTAAGAGGAATTTCTCGCGTAAAGTGCTCAGTGAGGGGCCTTCACAATGAATGCGCATCAAAAACCGGTCAATGCAACCTGGCATATCGTGCCAAAGTCCAATCAAGTCAAGAGCATCACGTCGTCTTCATCGTCAGCTCGAGCCAAAATGTAATTTAGTCAATTATTACCAGAAGGAAATCTCCAGAATCAAAAGGAACACAGTCAAAGTGCAAAGGTCAATCAAACATAGGATTCTAAGAAATTCACGTTCAACATTTTCACGCTTCGAATGCATTCCTCTGAAGATAAAACTGAGGCAGAACCCCTCAGAAAACAATGTGATAAATTTTGCAAACTGTATAATTTTTGCGGATTGTGTTTTACAAAGTACCCAAAATGCTGGTTTTGTGTGTGTGACCCAAGGGCGCAATACAGAAAGACGGTATGAACAGAGAATCAGACAACAAAAAATGTTTCCTACTGTTTCAAAGTAAGTTTGGACAAGAAAGATCTTCTCTGAGTTGCTCAGTTGGATCAACGGGACTTGAAATTCAGGGAGGAAAACACGTTGGAACACAAGCGACGTGCTCAGCTCCAGGCCATAAATACAGATCAGTAGGCTGAGCACACATAACAACAACACAGTCACTCTCCTTCTCGCAGTTCACCCAAAAAAGTACCTTTCACAGGGACCATCTTGATTCTTACAAAAAAATGTGAACAAGAAGCATCAAAAACCACTACCATTTGCTGCTTCTTGATACGTACCGAGTACCGATACAAAAAAAGGGTCAAGTCAAGGCTACACATTTGTTCCCTTCAGCTTTTCGTTTTCTTCAGTTTTAATCCCTGAATCATTCCAAAATTATACATCTCACAAGAAAATCTCCAAGAGTCAGCTCAGAATACAATTTTTAAGATTTCGGTCTCTTGTACATTGTACTACACGATCCATCAAAGTATGCCAGTACTGATACTGAAAAATGTAAGTTTTTTATACAAAGTTTTGAATGTTGAAAAATGTTTTAAAAACGATGCAAAAATGAACTGTTTTCCCGAAAAACATGGATTTTCACTATCGTTTGGCTTTCTTCGAAAACGTTTAAAACTAGTCTGAAGCTGAACCTTTGACTACAAAAAAGTGCCACGCGAAGGTCCAAACTAGAGAGCAAAAGAAAGATCAATAAAAGGTGTTTTCGGTCGTAACAGGTATTAGAAGCAAAAGGGAACAATAGAAAAAGCGTTTTCCTTCAATCACGTAGCAAAGTTGCACTTGAAAGGATGGGAAGAGGAGAAAGAGGCACGAGCCATGGGACATGGCTAGCATTTTAAAAAATCTCTTTTTCCTTTTCTTCACACACTCCGCATTATCCGTACCGACGAACTATTAGAAAAAGGCTATACAATCAACTCAGTCAGCAATACCATTTTCAATGATCACGTCCAACCCATTTTCTCCAGATTCCATTCAAAAAGTCTCCTTTTACTTTCTCGTTAAAGCGCAACTTATTTCACTCCTTCAAATGAATTTTTTTATGTAACATTCCTATTTTGGCACGAGGAGAGCACACTAAACGGACAGGCGTGAAAGTGAATGTAATGTTCATCGTGCAGAATCGACCGTGTGACGTACCGGCCCACCTTTTTTTGCACTACCTTTTTCTCTATTGGTAATCTTGGTTCGTCACGGAGTCAAGCCTATTCAATATCACATGGGCGGAGTCACCAAGATGTGTCTAATACTTTTACAACTTACAGCTCTAATCTAAAAGTAAACTTATAAACTTATAAGCTTATCATGATGCGCGTCTTCTTGATTCCTTACCGTGCGTTCATGACTGTAGTTTGTCCCGTCATATCGTCAACTCCGGGTTTCCTATAAAAAATAAAAAGAATGGCAAATGAAAGTGAAATTCAAAATGATACGTTGTTCGTGTTATTCAATTTTTCATATTCTTGAAAAAACGAAGCACAGGAGAGAAGTTGAATGATACCGATTCATAATCATTTTGATTGGGCTTGTTGGATTTCAAAGCACTTTTTCCACTTAACCCTGACATGCTCATTGCCTCTAAAGTAAGCGACAGCTCATTTAATTTCCTTTCCTTAAAGCATTAAAGGTTTCCTTTGGAATGCACATGTTCTCCTCCTTATAAAACAAGTATACAGTCAAAATCTCAAATCTCTCTTTTGTCGGTATTAACCAGTTTTTTGTCTTTTTAGTCAGCAGCGGGAGCAGCGCATCAAAAAGTTGCAATGAAACTACCAAACTATGTACAACGAATACTTTGTTTTAAGATCCTGTAATGTTTCAGACGTAATAATAAGACAGGGAAGACGACGGAGCCGTAAAGATGCAAGCAACTTGTCTCTCCAGTGTGTCACAGATGATGAGTATTGTCATTTTCATCTACAAATTTTTTGCATCTGAGGAAATGCAGTAGCAGAGTCAAGATGTGTTCTCGTTTGTGTCAGAAAAATCATGTCATAAACTTTCAACTTTGTCTTTGGAAGGAAATTGGTTTTGGTGGCAAAATAAAGTGACAAGAACTGAAGTGTCGTCTCGACCGTATGATGAATGATGAACGGTAGTGTAGTGTCACCGTGAGAACAATTCAAAGGCCCTTCGATCTTGGTCCTATCGCAAGAATGTTTTCCCATAGTCGTCTCATGTCACTTTATATTATTAGCCCAAATCCAAATAAATACGCTCGTTTCAAATGCGTATATAGTATAGTAGTGTATAAATATCAACTCAGCGTATCTCTCGAGTGCCTCTGAACAAGTATCCCTTTCACAAAGGGCTCTGATCCAGACATCTGTACAGGTAAACTTCCTTCTGCTGTCTCCGTCTTGTCTTGTTAGTAAGATATTTTCCAGGGTCACATACAAGCAGAGACAGATAAAAAACGATCTATTTCTTCCTTCAAATATATCACAAAGAGAAATTAAGGGTCAAATTGTGACAACGGGAATCCTTACATGTTCAAATCCTACATTCGTCCATTTTTTGACGTGGAGACGTACAACAAAAAACCTCTCTTCAAAAAATGTGACTACCGTCTCTAATTCGTGTCGAATTCTTCTTTGACGAGCCCAAGCGGGACGCCGTATGACGTCATACACAGCTAAAAAATTAATGTATCAAACAAAGTCGCCGCCGCCATGATGAAGATGAAAGGAGCATCAAGTACCTTTTATTCCATTCATCCATTGCCTTCAGACAATCAAAAATGGAAAAAAACTGATCATTCATTGTACACACAATTAAAAATTTGTGTGTTTTCTCCACTCAACGTGTCAATAAATTCAACGCTCGTCATCATCACCGTCATGCATGATGATGTGACTTTCTTTTCTCAGTGCACCAAAACGTCACGAAAAAGGTGCCATAAAAAGGAACGATAAACAAGGACAAATTTTCTTGAACATGCGATGCCCTTTACTGTGTTTGCGCTGTGTACGCAAAGCACGTAAGCACTCGCGTACCTGCTACTACTATATTTTTCCTATTGGTTGAAATAAGATTTTTTTCAATAATTAATTACGGGGCCACCTCTGATTGATATCTGAATGGGAAGGGAACAAACCTTGAGTCTTTCTGCCTTTATTGCACTAATGGCTTTGATTTCACTCAAGATACGATTCCCGTCTGCTCACATGCACACTCATCTCCATTCTGGATCGCCGTCTCTCTTTTTTACACGCCAAAGGACAATATCAAAAAAGCTTATAAGGGTAAGGGTACCCTTATAGAAAGTATTAGTGTCTGATACAAATACATCAACGGTGTTCCCTGTTGGAGGAACTTAAAGTACCCGTTCCCTTTTAGTTGGTTGAAGGTGTTTAGTGACCTAAAACCTCATCACATCTCCTCATAAATAAAGGAGGAACACTTTTAACACCGACATTAGCATCGGAGCTTTCTAGTTTATTATCCGAATATTTCACTGGAAGGGTGCACACTATAAATATCCACTGAAAAAACAGTAAACAATTTTTCCCATAAAACATTACACATAACATTCCACACATTTTGAGAATTGACAATGACGACAAGAAAAGAAACAACAACAAAACAACAATGATGATGATCCCAGGAAAGTGGGAAACCAAAAAAGTCAAAGGAGTCAGTCAGAAAACTCAAAAGCCTGAGACGAGTTGTTTTCTTGAGAACCTTCTGTATGTAGCAATAGCAATAGCACTATTGCACAAGTACTCATTACCTTCATTGTTTTACGATAGCGCATCCCTTCATCACTGAACCATAGCGTGTAATTTTACATTGTTTTACAATTACAGACTTAATTTATTTCCAAATGGTGCTCAGGTTTGAGCATTCATTGAAAAGGTGTCAAAATTGCTCCATGGGCTAAAATGACCATTGGGATTTACGCTCTTGTCTGACCAGAAGTAATGCACTTTGGCTCAAGCTGTAAGTATTATTATTATTGCTGCTCCCGGTGATATTTTTTACCTTCAAAAATCCTAGCCATCGTATCGCATCGTCGTCATCATCTGCCATGCTCCTCTTTATTGTTATTGTTATGGCTCTGGCCTGTGACGGGGAACGAAAAACGATCATGTTCTTAAGGCCTATGACACCACGATGACGAGTCGCTCATACGCTCCGTCGTCGTTTCTTTAGTTTTCTTCTTAGCTTGTCCAACACAAAAAACCTCACTTTTCCATTTTCTATCGAACGAGCCTTCCTAATTGTAAACGATCCCATTTCCCATGTTTTTACATTATTCGCCTTAATGAATTAATGAAAGTAATCGTTTTATACATGGTAATTCGTAGCATTCTTGGAAGGTGAAAATCGTTTCGACATTTCGTTTCCATCTGAAAACTGCAACTTTACAAAAATAACAAGCAAATGAAAAAAACGAGGAAAGACTATTTTGAATCAAGAAATCAAAATAAAATTGTATTCTGATAAAGGCGTGGTAAGAAGTGTCGTTTGAATAAAATACGACCAAAGATTTCATTACGGGGGTGGTTTTTTGGAGAAACTGGACACT
>JABASF010001777.1:0-19259 GCA_019776145.1 Harlomillsia oculata
AACCGTTCTATCGGGTTGATCACACATGGTACGGAAGTGATGTGATCAATTAACGCGAACCGAATTCGTGAATTCTCCTCCGGTTTGTGGTGTTCGGTCACGAAAGCTTCAAATTTTGAAACCCACTCTTCAGTTGAAATTGGAAATGTCAACGGAAGCTCAATGGACGTCACAGTCCCATTAGAAACGTCACACACGTAGTTGATCAAAGACCTCATGGCTCCATAAACTGTACTGAAATGCAGAATCTTGTCTCCCGCCTGCCAAATCATGCTTCGGAGAATGGCGTTTATCCCACTTGTCGTATTCGGAACTACGACAATGTCCTCCGCATCCGCCCCAATCAACTTTGCAATATCAGCACGCACTTTGTCCAACTCGATCCGAGCGTCACGCCGAATCCAAACGTCGGGATTGGATTCAATGCGGTCCTGAAAGTCACGAAGGGCACGTTGAACTGCTTTCGGGTAGGTTCCATACGACCCGTGGTTCAATGGAATGTATTCAGGATGTAATAAAAATTCGCTTCTCATATTTCTTCCAAATGCTATTTTCAAAAAAAGATCATGTCCATAAATAAAAATCTCGGAAATGACTGCAAAAAATGTTTACCTCTCGGTGTCAATTTAGGGGTAGAATGACATCCCTGAAGGACCAAGATGACAAAAATTAAGAAAATGCAAAAATTCCCCATGTCGCTTTGCTGGTGGCCCCGGTTGCTTTTAAAGCTGAACAAATTGTGCAAAACCACTGATTGCGCGATTTGTAATTTAAGTGCCAATTGAAATGTTACGTATAAAAGCCAGTTTGTTTAATGTTAATACGAATTCGTCACAAAGAGATTTTCTCAATTGCGAATTGTCAACGTTATCAGCTTGCAAAATCCAAGTTATTTTAAATTAATCTGCATTACACTTATATTTTTTCATCGTGTTTCTGTTCAGCTTTACTAAATGAACTTATACGCACGAATGACAGTCTCTTTATAATACTTTATACGTAAACATTAGGAAGAATGAGCCGAATGGTGACGTCATGGCGTTCTGACGTCGTTTATCCTCAAGTTGACCAAGTTTAGAGTGAATGAACCCTCATAATCTTCGTCTTTATGGTCGGAAAAGTCATTCAAGACGAATCATCGAACCTTGCAAGTTACGGAGATAAGACAAAGTACGGCTTTTCTGTCTCTGAGGTCGAGTTCAAGGTGCAAACCCTTTTGAATTGAACACTTGGCTCATAAACACGAGATTAGATAAACCAGCATTTAATTTTCGATAAGACAATTCTGAATTACATCAAATCAGAATTGAATAGTTGAATTGGAAATTAAGTAAGTATGATGCGACATGATGTTTTACGTCTCATTTCGATTGGAAGCTTGCAACTGATAGTTGATTGATTTTGATTGAAACTTGGTGACAACCGCCTCTTTATTGGATTGAACTTTTGGACGTACAAAAATGGGCAAGTTGACAATCACGTTAGGAGTTTGCATGTTGACAATTCTGCTTGTACATGAAAGCAGATGCAATCCTAATCCAAACTATGGTTTGCTAAACACAATTACCATTAAGATACTGATTAATAATTGAATTGAATTAAATAGTTGATTTTCATGATGCAGGGAGAGTGATGCCAAAATTCGGACGAGCTATGCGAGATGAATTCTTGCTACATTCAGAATACACGCCGTTGAACCATGGAGCATACGGTAATTTGCAATAAAATGTAAAATGTAATTATCATTTATAATGTGCTCAATTCTTCTTGAATTTCAAAATGTACACTATAATAAGTATTATGTAATGAAAGGCACGTATCCGAAAGCTGTTCAAGAGTCCCTTCGTGCATTTCAGGATCGAAGTGAATCCAATCCTGACATTTGGATACGTCGAGATGCCGAGATGGAACTGAACAAGGTTCGTGCTGAGATTGCAAAGTTGATTGGGGCGGATGCGGAGGACATTGTCGTCGTTCCGAATACGACAAGTGGGATAAACGCCATTCTCCGAAGCATGATTTGGCAGGCGGGAGACAAGATTCTGCATTTCAGCACAGTTTACGGAGCCATGAGGTCTTTGATCAACTACGTGTGCGATGTTTCCAATGGAACTGTGACGTCCATTGAGCTCCCGTTGACATTTCCAATGTCAACTGAAGAGTGGGTTTCAAAATTTGAAGCTTTCGTGACCGAACACCACAAACCGGAGGAGAATTCGCGAATTCGGTTCGCGTTAATTGATCACATCACGTCAAATCCTAGCTTAATCAATCCGATAGAACGGTTCATCCCGTTTTTGAAGAGTAGAGGGATTTTGGTGATGATTGACGGAGCTCACGCCGTTGGTCAAGTTCCGATTGACCTGAGGTTACTCTCTCCTGACTACTACATTACAAATACCCACAAATGGTTGTATTCCATGCGGTCTGCTGCCATTCTCTACGTTTCAAAAGAACGTCAATCCTTTGTTCACCCGGCTATCATTTCTTCAAATTACGACAAAAACGGTGAAAGATTTCAAGATGAATTTTTCTGGACAGGAACAATCGATTACAGTCCGTATATGACGATTCCAGCAGCAATTGGGTACCGGAAATCCATCGGTGGTGAAAGTCATATTATGAACTACACCCACGCGCTAGCGCACGAAGCTGGCCAATTTCTAGCTGAGCGATTCGGTACCCGAATTTTGCAAGATGAAGACCAATTTGGGAGTTGTGTGGATGTACAATTACCGATTGAGAACCCGGATGATCCGACTTTAACTATTAAGTTTTGGGATGACACGTTATTCGACCGATTTAATTTATTCACAGCCGTTTACAGACACGGTGAATTTTGGTGGATTCGAGTGTCACTTCAAATCTACAACGATATGGAAGATGTTCAAAAGGCAGCTCAAGTGTTTACTCAAATCTGTACAGAACTTAATGAGAAACATTAAAAGAAATAATTTAATTTAATAAATTACTTAAGAAGTACAAATTAGAAAACGTATTGTTGTACAAATGTTGTGCAAAAGGTGTTCTATAATAACTTAATCGTAGCCGAAATTGTAGAATCGTTTCATTATTGCTTTATACAAACTGGTGAAAGCGTAGACCGTGACTCCAAGAATTACGAAAAGAACAACGCCGAACACAGTTGACATCAAATTTTCGGACACGTTGAACAATCGTCCACAACTTTGGTCCCTTTGCTCTTCTTCCGTCTCTTGGACAAGATAGCGTAACTTTTCTATTTCCCTATATAGCCTACAATTATGACGTTGATTAGATCAATTCATTTTTAATTCACAAGAATACAAGTAAATCTGTTTTAAAATACCCGTCTTCATCTTCCGGTCGTCTCCTCCGGGCAGATGACTCTTGCATATCTTCAGACGGTCGAGCTGTAATATCCAATTGCAAATCAGAACTTTTATTACTCCTGTAATATTGCTAATTAAATTAATTGTGCATACTCACGTCCAGGATCCATTCTGTTCACAAGCACGTTAATATCCAGTATTGATCCAACGCAGCTGCTGTCTCCCGAACTGCATCTTTGTGGGATGCAGATTCTGCGGCTGTGGGAAAGCGGGTAACAACGGGTAACAATTTTTGCGCATGGGCATTTACTGCATCGTCGTTTTTTCTATCTGTTATTCCATTTCCAATTATCATTTTTTTTCTATAATTTTTTGCATGCATGATTGCATCAAAATAAAAAAAACAATGCAATACACATTTCGATTATATTGGATTTGAATGGACGGCTTAGCCTAGTTTGACCTGAGAGGTCAGCTGCTTGTCTATTGTAAATTGTTGTCAAGTCTCTCTTTGCCTTTTCGGAGGGAACCCTTTTGTGCACATTCCGGAAGTAGGTTCCGTGTATTGAAAAGCTGGGCATTTGGGCACGCACCCGAATGCACACTGCAATTACGGGCTCATTGGCCTCCTCCCCTTGTTTTGATCATTTGACTGTGGGCAGAAACAAGGCAGACGACGGGCACGGGTATTTTGAACGCATTCATTGTCAATGCCATTTTTTGCCACTCTTTTGTTCTCCGTGTTTTGTTGTCTTGTCCTCTGCATTATTGTATTGTCGATTGTCTTCCAGTTTCTATTCCGAAGTGTGCGTGTCAATGCATTATTTATTATTCAGTAGTTTGGATTTTGAGCGTTTAGGTTTTTTTGCTGGTTTGCCGCACTGAAATTCGGTCTTTGATATTTTGTTTGCTTTGGATTAATTTCAATAGATGAGAACAAATTCTCTTCGGATGTTTGTTCGGAACGGACGAGATTAGCAGTGCCTTAATGGATTCGGATAAAAATGAAGTGTCACACAAGTCGCTGCTGTTGGATCCTTGAACAAGAATCGAGGGGATGGGAAGAAGAGATGAAACAAAGTACCCCGGTATTGTAGTGTCATCGTCGTCTTCTGCCCAGATTCGAGTAGATTATCTCTGCCCGAATGAAGGGAGCGGAGCGGAAAGATCGTAAAGAGAGAGAACTGAAGAGACATGCGACGTAATGATATGATGAGGGCGATGTCATAATTGAATTAAGAGCAAGTCCATTTGTCCTCATGTCTCGTTTGTAATAATCCTTAAGGGATGAAACCCGGTGAAATGATCAGTAGAGGAGTCTCGAGTAGAAAATGCAGAATTATAGAACTCTGCTGTGCAAGAAACGGTGATTAATCATGCTTTTATTCTGTCTGTCTCGTCTTAATGAGATCTGCTCGGACAGCTGAGCGATGAGAGAGGTACGCTAATGAGCAAGACACAAGAAAGGAAAAGTGACCTCTCCGAAAAAAGAAATCCCGGATCACTTTTTGTGTCCATCTCCCGAGGGACACAAAGTGCGCCCGTGCTCACAGCACAGAAACATTAAATGTGTCTACAGAGCTCCGCACTTTCACCATAAAACCCAGTGATTACCGGCACTTACGGGAAAACCCGGGTACAAACAGGCAATTACCGGAACCCGGCAAAGTGAATAACATGAAATGCAATCAAAACCATGGGGAAAGTCGTCATTCGCGTCATCATCCTTCCTCTCTTTCAGGCACGTGCCGAAGGGGCGACTTGCGAAAAATTCTAGACAACCCGAGGAAAGTCAAAACCTGAAAATTTACATACTAATGCGTATCCGCTCTTGGAAAAGCTGGAAAGCAGAACGGGCACATTTGCATAAGGAACAAAAGCTAAAAGCAACCTGAAATAATATGAACAGCCAGTGACTTTTGACTTTCCATGTGAAATGACAATGTGTCAACAAGATTTTCACAAAACGATTTCCCTCGTATGCAAATTCAACGTCTGTCTTCCAATTCCGTCCATTATACATACACGAATTTCTGAGTTTTATAAAATTTTGTATTATACGAAATACGATTGTTAATTTTGAAGAATTTTGACATGTGTAAAAGCTGTTAGAATAAAAATGCTGTGAAGAGACAACAGGCGACGGCGGAGTACGCGAGGACTGACGAATGAGCACCAATGTATTCATTCCATGATTGATACTTTTTTGAAATTGTGCAGGTGATTAATGAAATACCAATTTCCTTCTTGTTCTTCTTCCGAGAACATAAACTGTCGAAGGTCACATCGAGGCAACCCAGCGAGTCGTCATCGAAAGCTCGGAAGTTTTCAACGAAATCCTGTTCCTTTGATGCCGTCTGTCACAAACATGACAATTTCTAGCACAAACTCTAGAGTTTCAGAGTTACAAGTTAACATTATAGAATAAAGTAGACTCACAAAGTGTCCACACTCTGATGTCACCGACAACTTGACATTGAAATCCTCTAAACGCTCCTCGGTACATCCAAAACAAACGAGACAAATGCGGAGCCGCTCATTCTCCTTTCTTTCAATTCGAAGCAGGAAGTCATTGCTATCGAACCGAATCCAGCCTGGCACATCATATAAACCGAAACCGACATTTCTAGTAAGGTGAATGTAAAATATCGAAATGGTCAGGACGTCAAAGGTCGAATTACTCAATTACTCCGTTACCCGAATTTTGAATCCGAACGTCTGGTGTGTACGCTACTTTCAGAGAAAAGTCAGTCTTGCCCGATTCAACTGCATACATTTTCAAGTTGTGAGATTTCTTCAAATGGTCCAAGTAGTCTTTGGATGGAATGTGCATTTGGCATTGGTCAACATCGCAAACGATCGCCCTTTTAGTTTAATTCATGTTTATTTAATTGACAATAAATTGACACATAAGGTAGAAAATTGCGAATCAAACTTTTAACTAACCGAAAAGGGCATTCTTCAGCATGATCCCTTAAGTCATTTGGACATGAAAAAACTTTGCTACATCCTTGAACCGCATTCCGACAAGCAAAAGGACAAATGCGACATTTCAAAATCTCTTCAATGACCGTTTCTAAAGTGTATGATCTCATGTTTTTGTTTTTGGTAGACTTATTACACAAGGGGCACTTTGAGATTTTGGAGTGACAGTTGGAGCACATGGAATGTCCACCGAAGCATTGGTAAATTGGAGCTGACATAATGTCGTAGCACACAGGGCATTCCATTGCTTTGATGATTTTGTCTGAATTGTCCCGGTCGAATTTCCATTCTGATTTCGATGACTTTTTCCAAAAAATGTCCCTGTAAGTTAATTACAAATTAATTAGCACCCAAACTTATATAGCGAAAAAAAAATGTTTATAGGAATTTACATTTTGAAGAAAAGTAGTAGTAAGTTTGACAAGAAGAAACCCGCCAACGCCTGTCCGACTACCTTCAAATTAACCTATATTTTACGAATAATCTACATATTACTGAACATTTGCAATTTAGCTTCGTGCTGGATATTCACGTTTCACACTGAAAAACCAAAGCAACAAACTACACGAGGTGTGGAAACTCTGGAAACCCAAAATTTTCATGTCACAGTGATTTCACGGTTCCAGACTGGACAAGAGATTCAGTAATGGGATGTGACAGACACGATGATGGCATATCGTGCGTCGTCATCGACGGTCTGGCCTCCTGGTCATAAAAGGAAAAGTGCTAAAATGAACAAGTGATCTTGATCGACACCACGAAGGAAGAGTTTCATTTCAGGATTTCAGCGTTTCATCGCATAGCGTCCACGGCTCATCATCCGTTTTGGTCCCAATTTATGCCATTGTGATAACCCACCCTGTCTCAAGGAGACAGGCATCAACACAGAATCAGACGGAAAGAGAGGAATCCCCGAATCCGGGTAGAATCGTGGAATAGAGTATAGAAATGATAGTGACACTCCTGCGAGAGTTTTACGACTTCATTCTCCACCGGTCATTGGGCTCTGAATGGTCTCAGCTTTCGGATTATGCAAGCTGACGAAAAGGAACCTTGGAAGCTTATCTATGGGTGAAAGGCTCTCTTATGATTATTGCTGTGCATCCTCGTCTGTCTCACCCGGCAATCAAACCCGGGGTTGTTTTCCGATTTCCCTCTCATCATAATTGCATCGAAGATCTCTCAACACATAAAAGCAAACGACATTACTGAAGTACGACAGAACATGATCCCATATTCTGCCTTTCACAGACAACGATAAATTGTCATAGGTCTAGTTCATACAACATGTGTCTTCTGTTTGTTGTGTCGTGTCCTGTGTGTCCTTCAAAGTCATCAAAATATTACTTGATTTCACTCCCTGCTTCAATTTTCCTTCATTTGACCTCCCAGTGAGAATTTTAATGATATTTTAAAATCTGCTCCGAATTCTCACACCACCAGATGTGAAAAATGTCAAATCGTCATCTCGCTTCAAATTGTCATCATTTTAAAGCTACCAAGCGAGAAAAGGGATAACAAAAAAGTCTATGAATTTTGTGTGAATGTAGCGCTTGCGGTTCAGTTCACGCGGGTTGAGCCCTTAAGGCTCCCACAATACAAATATCCCTTAAATCACACCTGCTTTGATTTATCGTATTTTAAAATAGTACACGCCTCAAGGGCATAATTGAGACTTTTAATCCCTTCTTCATTCACTATTTCAATTTTCAATGTATCGTCCAACTCCCAATGAACCTATAATTCTCGGATCGGTTTCGTTTCCTTTGATTCCTTCCAATTTGTCATGTCTATATATAAAGGGTTGTTCTTGTACTTTGTCCAACAGAACAGCTTTATAGAAGAAACTACAGAAACTTCAATTTCAATGATGATTATAAAACGAATTTCTTTGGAATTTATTATTGGCGTAATGATGATTTTGAATTACCTTTTTTGAAAAAAATGGAACATAAGGAGCTTTTGAATTTTTGTAAGCTGGTTGAGGGAGGACGCACGGCTTAAAAAAGGAGCGTGTTTGATTAGACGACGTCTCACAGTGAGAGAAGCCATTAAGAGAAGCCAATGGAGTGAGCCTAATAGCCAAGGAGTCAACTTACTCCGAAATCCGGGTGTCTTCGGGACAATACTTGGCTCAAGCCCTTGTCATAATTACCCTTTAGAAGCATTGTCTCCGTCACCCGCCTCATTTGCATGGATTTACACTTGGTACGTACACATTTCCCAACCCTTTCCCCGGTTGCGCTTCAGACAGTGAGATTTCGGATAATGAAACCTTTTTGGCGTGTCACTTGTCACAGGGGAAACTCTTTTGTTTCATCCGGAAGACGCTTTCATTCACTCCAGAATTAAGTGGAAATTGAAACGAGCCTATTTAATGAACTGATAATACCCGGACACAGAGCTGGAAAACCCGAGTATTATTTTAGGGTATTAAACAAGAGTAGTTTCGGTAGTGTCCCAATCCTCATCCTCTCACACCATAATAAGCCATGATTTGTAGAAGGTAAAAAAGAAATTATTTCATTCCCTCTTTCCCAGTTAATTTTTGTGTACTGTGCGTATTTTCCGGTTCTGGGATGGGAAAGAAGGAAGACGGTATAATATGATGAGTCCATTCCCTAAACTCCGGTTGCGTGATTCTGGAAAATCGGAGTGACCACCCGGGTAGAGCGTTCTTAATGCACTTGTCACATCAGTCTCGGGAGAATTTTGTCAGTTCCTGCACCTGTGCGCTAATGAGCCCTTAGAAAAGACAAATTTCCGCTTTGGGAAACCTTTTGAACTTGTTTGAATCCCCGGGATTTACTCATTTCTCCCATTTTTACTCAATTTTGGATCCATGTCAGTTCTGGTTTCTTGTATCCCCCAAATCCTCATGTCCACAGGTGTGCCACCTTGTACAAATCACACTGTGCTTCCCAAATCCATTTTTAACTCAACAAAGTGACTACAAACATCACAAATCTTTAGGGTTCCTAAACGTACCCTTTGCCATGTACTGTAGTATCCTTCCCGTTCCACCTACACCTCATAAACCCTACAGAAATCTCAAGGAGGAAGTGCGTGTCCATGCATGAAACGTGGTCATTTGTCATCCCCCTTTCTCTGGAGAAAGAGGGATGAATTGCCAATGTGACAAATGGATCCAAAGTCAACTCTTTCCTGTTCCACACTGTCCATTGTCCAGATAAGTGACTCATCTTTCCTCTGAAAAAAATTGGTTTATTACCTTTCCGAATTGACCACAAAAAGATGTCATCAATCAAACCCTTCATGACGACGTGAACGTCCCGGGTTGTTTCGGGTTTTGTGTTTTTGTTCTCTCTGTGTCTCTGCGTATGATAAACACGCAATGTGTAGAACGACGTTCCGGAGCAGGTCTGACTTTGATCACCTGCTGTTTTATTTTCTCACACGCAATTGGAAACCCATTAAATGGCAACACGACTCGTCCATTTTGTCGCAGTGTGTCCATTGTATTCCAAACTGTAATTACCTTCGAATTTGCCGAATGACGCTTTCTCAAAAGACTTATCGAATTTCATGTCATCTCCACGCGTGCGTCACATGACATGTGGCATGACATATTCGACCTCAAGGAGGTTCCGACACTCAAACACTCTTTACTTGGACGTACGTCCTTCCACAAAAGTTGACAACGTCGATGACAACGTCACTTTTTTAGGACGGTAACGCAATTGACATTGATCGTTTTCCTTCCTCCAGACTGACTGACTGACTGCCACTGTCGCTGTCCCATTGCAAAAAACTCCATAATTCATGCTAATTAAAATTTAATGAAGCTTTTGTCATTTGCAGTTTACTAAATGGGTTGGGCCAAAATCGTTATGCTAATTAACAAGTTTGTACTTAATAGTAGCGTTCCGTTTCAGAAAGCAACCGTACCCAAAAATGAATTCGTGGCAGTTCCAGATAATTTTGATCATCATTTTCAAAATTGGACTAATTTTTGCAAGTACTCTGGATCATTCTGTAATAAAATCGATTTTTGAGGTGACTGATCATTTGAAATCGGTTCAACATCATTTATACCCAATACACCTTGTTAATTTCGATTTTCTCGATTCGATTAAATTATGGACGAGCGACCCACTCATTTTGAATTGCAACGTAACGTTCGGGTACTACGACACAGCTTTGCGGCAAGTGCTGTACAATAAATTGGTGGTTTTTCGGATTCCTGCTCTTCCTGGAGACGATCATTTTGCAGGTTTTGACGAGATTGTCCAAGAAATTCTATCAATCACCAATCAAAAGCGGGATCAATTAATTTTAATCGGGAATCAGCAAAATGTGGAATCTGTCTTGGCTCATAAGGCTATCATGGAGCTGAAATGGAAAGTTGGAATTTCGGAACCGAAATCAATCGTCTTTATGGAACCCGCGATTTATTCGGGTAGGATGCTGGGATTCAAATCCCTTTCCGAAGGTCTGGCACGCACTCGTCCAAAACCATTCGGAGTACGATTACCTGGCCGGCATTTTAAATTCTCTGCCATTCCATACCCACCTTGGATCGTTCCCACCACGGACCCAAAAACGGGTCAAAGGTCATATATTGGGAATCTCTACCAAATGTTAGTGGCAAGTGCCACGGCATGCAATTTCACATACCATTTAAATCTTCGGAGCGAAATTAATTACGGTGAACTTTTACCCAACGGATCTTGGAAAGGATTAGTTTCCGATTTAATTTACAGAGAACGAGGTTTCGACGGGATTCTTTTCACGTCACCTGATAACGCCTGGTTTAGTCTCCTCGACTTTTCAAATACGTTTGGAATTGCACAACTCCTATTTGGGACTAGTCATCCGAAAACAGAAGTTCGCATAATTCACTTAAAAACGTTTCATATTATGTTTTATAACCACATTAATTTAATCTTATCAGGAGAGATTGTGAAGTGATGCGTAACTAATTGTTTACACTAGGTGAGCTGGAAGGCCGTTTTCCACTCGTACGACAAGGTCGTTTGGATACTCATCATCACGCTCTGGCTCGTTTTGGCTCTTTTGTTGCTCATTTGCAGTCATTTTGTAGTGATTCGAAAAGATGCGAAAAGAGAATCGGATGGAAACCAAAAATGGGAATCGAATAAACTCCCGTTGTCCATTGAGAAAGCCTTGATGACCCCATTTGCCATTTTGTCAGAACAGGATATCAAGTTACCCCGTAACGTTCCTCGGAACCTCATCGGAGTCTGGATTTTCACTCAGATCATTCTTGGAACCGGGTACAAGTCCAACTTGAAGTCGCAGCTAATTTACCCACAACCGGAAACGGTTCCGACGACTTTCGCTCAACTGGCTTCAAGGGACGATTACAGTGCCATTCTCAACGTGCAAGGCGTAGTCGAAAAAACACATTTTGCGAAAAGTATGAAATCCTCAATGGTGACTTTGAGAAAGAAACTTTTGTACGAGACGGATCTGGAGAAATGCATCGTGTCCGCGTTTCTCGAGAGGAAAACTGCTTGTATCTTCTGGTCACCAATCATCGATATGATGACGATGTCAACGATAAGTCTCAAACCGAATCAGGACGCACTTCTTTTCAATCAAGACCCAGCTCGGGATGTGAATCACATGTCAATGGGTTTCCTCAAGGATTCTCCACACACGGATTCCTTTTCGCCCGTGACTGGAGTATTGTGCGCATCTGGACTGTTGACATTTTGGGAACGGGAGGTCAGCGTCATTTTCAAAGCTATGGGCAAACAAAAAGTACTTCAGAATCAAAATGGACCTGTGTACAAAGCCTTGGTTGAATTGGGAGGTCGGGACGTTAATAAACGGGCGGGTCTCAAAGTCGAGCACTTGAAAGTCCTTTTCTATCTTGTACTCCTCGGTGCTCTTTTGGGAACCATATCCCTTTGTTGCGAAATCCGGAATGGGAGACAAAGTAAAAAACGGGGTCAAAATATCATCGTGGTCACATTGCCGGTCAAACCACTTTAATTACGAATCTACCCGTGCTTTAATATTCATTAAGCCAATTCATCACAAATCAGGGTGATTTGATTTTTACAGTAATGTACACTACGGTAAAAGTCAAATCACCCTGATCACAAATCACAATCCCAAATAACCGGTCATAAAGTAACAATTAATTCATAAAGAAATAGTTGACTATTTTTGAATTTTGTTTCACAATTTTGTTGCTGTTACGTTCACAAAACTGAGTATAAAAAATAAAAAAAATGGATTTTTTTATTCGATTTTTTATGTGAAAGAATGAACTTTTTATTTCGATGATCCTTTCAATATTTTGGAGAACACCTGCAAGATTTCCCTCCGATTTTTTTCCTTATGTTTGTCGTTCCCTTTTTTGTGATGCTCATCGAAGCATTCTGCTTTGTGTGTGGAGTTTGTGGAGCCCAAAGCGGGCATTTTTCCGAGTTCGTATTATTTACTAGACCTTTTTTGGTATGTTGAGCACCCAAGGCGGAAATCCCCAAAATGCCCGGGATTCGGGTTTTAGATTGAGTCGTTGATTTTCCCACTCACTCAGTCAACAAGTTTTTGGTTGAAAGGCAAAGAAATAGAAAAGTCTTTTTCAGTTTGTTCCTACCATTTGTCCCGTCTTTAATGCACTCTTCACTCGCCCGCCTCATTCACTTTAACGACATTCTCCCGAGTTTTCTCTTTCACCCTTGGAAATTTTCGGAAGGAGATGCAAATGCGACAAGCCAAAAGGAAAAGCAAGGAACGCAATGTGGATGTCGTCGATGCCTCTTGTCTGACTGTCCAATTTAATTCCTCTCCACAAACCGATGACAAAAGACGGAGCAGAAAGCGGAAACCCGTCATAATCGTAAACAAGTCGCAATGATGACGATTCCTTTTTCCTATCCACACAAAACCAAATAGGCTCTTCAGATCTTCTCTCTTTGTGCCTTCTGGGAAACTCCCGGGAGAAAGAGCACCAGCTCTTCACTTGAGTGAAAACCCACACGGGAATAAATGGATAGGATCAAGTTTTTCCCGGGTATCTTTTTTTGTGCACTCCAATACACCAGACAAGTCGTCCCATTAAGCATAATGGAAAGAGAGCATACGGGAATCTTCTCCTGAGATCACACGATCCTCATTAATGACAAGTCACACAATTTTTGCTTTGTCATCTTATCAGGTCAAAGATTACGGCTCTCCAGATACCATTTACATTTACATTATTTATGTGTTTACATCGCATTTGCACAGTTTTTGCATAGTAGCACGCTGTTTCTACCGTCGACATTTGGCAAATACTCACATTTTACTGTCTCGGTAATAATCAGAGTGGAAATTCGGTGGTCGGATATTTTTGACCTGGAAATGTGTCGTAACGGTAAATGAGACGAATCAACAAATCAGCACGACATATCATGTCAAAAGTGCAGGAGTCCGAAAAGTGTATTGGCAATTGGCACATGACAGGGTTTCAGAAAAGGATTGTTTTGGTTCTCCATTGCCTTTTAGCACTCTGAAAATTGAAGAGCGGAAACCCGGGAGCTTTGCAGGATTTATTTGAGAGCCCGAGTAAACTGAGAGGAGCGGAAGGTCTTGTGAGTTTATTACAAAGGGTAAAAACAGAAGAGTCTCAATAAAAAATATTGTAGTGTGTAGTGAAGACAAAAAGTTGACACGTGTCAAGAGGTCTGTTCCTCCGTGTGGCTTTCACTCTGAATTTATCGGGGAAATTACACGGCATTAAAAGCCCGGGATTTTTCGCCCAAGAACAAAAGGAAGAGGGAAGGGAGCCTCCCATTATAAAAATGAAGACAAAAGGGACCTCTCCAAAAAACAGTCATTCCGGGCGTCGAGTCTTCGACGCTCCGTTGTCGTGTCGGAAATGAAGTGGAAATGAGAAACCATACACTCTTCCACACTTCCACTTGTACTTTATGCAAATCAGCCACACACAGCAGTAAACATCAGCATCATGCAGATGAACTTCCGCTACCCGTTTTTCCATCCTCCCGATCTCCCGACTCCATCCCAATCTTCTTTGTCCTTTCACCCGGTTAATTGTCACAATATGCAAATGCGTAGTGACATTTAAGTGCCACATTTCATTTATTCCTGGACCACGGGTCGACATCCATTTTAAACCATTTCCGGTCGATTCTTGTCTCACGAATATTCTTCAAAACGGGTATATTTACATCAACAATTACCCGTTACGTTACCCGCCTTTTCTCAATACTTGGTAATTTCCCTAATCTTTAATCTACAACATTAATGATAATCTACAACATTAATGATGTTGTGTTGTGTACAAAATATTAGTACTGTGTATCATATATATCATAAAAACAGGGCAAAATTTCCCTAGTCAACGTTTTGCACAAAAACCTGATAAGCGAACTCCCAACGCACTTGAATCACTGGATAACAAACAAACAAGCGTAGGTAAATAAACTGATTCACCTTTTGACTTTCCTTTGTCACTTTGTCAGCGTTTTTTTTGTTCCTGACTAATACTATGACCTTTGTAGTACAGGAAAGTGTAATTCTATAAGCTCGTAGCAAATTAGAGCAGAGTAATCCTCGAGTTTTAAAAGATGACGTCATTTCACCAAGCATAAATACATCCATTATTTCCGGCGATCCGAAATCCTATCAGTACGGCATATTCTCATAAAAACGTTTTAATGGTCAAAAAACAACATCACTGCATTGGCCAACAAATAAAAGCAAATCATTATAAAAACACTTGAAAGTACAGGTTTTTGTGCATAATGTGATTTGGAGGGAGTGAGAGAAGAGTGTTGGTTGATATTGGGAAATTCGATAAGTGAATAATTAATTACGTCAGATAATCGACATCAAAACGAATTAAACGTTTGACGCCACCGCGAGACCCACGGAATCACGGAACTCTCCAGCTCTCGCAGTACAATTTTTGCATTGTCAAGTACAATATAGCACAAGAAAAGAAGCAACAATGGAACACGAAATTTCGAGAGGAGTACGTTACAAACTTGACCTGCAGGCTGTGTTGGACAGTTTGAAATATGCTGGGAAAAGTGGGAGTGACCCGGCCAAATTGAATAGTTTCAAAAAGTATCAAAGGGATTTTGTGAAAGAACGTTTCGACTACAGCGGAGTTGTTTTCAACAATTGCTTCCAAGTGAACAAACCCATCAAACTGTCTGCACTTGGGTTTTTTGGACCTGGAGAAGAGAAACAGGCTCATTACAGCGTCTTCGTCGAGGTGAGAGAATTGAGGACCAACAAAGTCATCTTTAGCGAAGATGGGATTCAAATCTCCGGGTACCAAGACAAGGTCTTTTGGATCAACTTTGGTCGGGAAATTCCGATTATGCCCCACACGTACTACAACATTGGATTTGAATTGAATGTAAGACATTGACATAATAATCATAATCAACAATCAATAATAGTCACAATTCAATATAATCACTTCCGAATTTATGCAGGGACCTGAAACTGGATACCTGCACTCGAAGAAAATCCAGAGCAAAATCAATGGAGGAGGCGGAGTGCAATTTCAATTTTTGCATGGTTCCAGACAAATGCCGTTTTTGAGATACAGCACTTACGCGGACGATGAAATGCACAATTATTATTAAAGAGCACATTTCATTGTACAGTATTGTAGTACTTTTGATTTTGAGTTGATCAAGTTGTTTATAAATTGGAATAAAAATTAATGAGTAAGGAGAAAATGGAAAAGGGAAGCGAATGATTCTAAAAGGATAATTTGATTAGAGACCTTTTCTCTCCCCAGACAAAGATGAATTGGGTGGGACAAACCGCTGCGACATTCACATTTGCTCTTGTCACCTCTCGTCGTGTTGCACATCGTCACCGGAGAATTCTCCAGGCTTCCAGTCCTCTCTTAATTTCAACTGTTCCTTTTATATCTTATTCTAATGATTGCAACAACGACGAGACAGAACTTACACTCACATTAGAGAACGGGAGTTACATACACTAATCGAATGACGACAGAGATTATAAAGTGGAGATGTGTGCAATGTGCAATTATTACTACCACCGAGACAGTCTGCAGGGACCGGGACTAAAAACCGACCCGGGTAATTTTCTCAAACCCTTCTTTTTCAACCTGTCAACTGCTGGTTGCGTACATAATGCAAATAATGACGGAAGAAGGAAAAGGTTTTTTTGTGAGATAAGTCAGAAGAGAAGCGAGGAGAACGACAAACCAAAAATCTCCATTTCACCACAGGAGGAAATGGAATTAAATGCCTGTCGTAAAACGCCACAAAAATTTACGAGTGTCGTCTCATGCCTTTTTTCCTTTTTGGCATTTCACCCGGGTATTTTACTCAAATCCCGAATTTGTAATGAGGGCTTTGTTGCTTCAAAATCTGCCACAGGAATACATTATGTTCAGAAAAGAGTCAAAATGCATAATGTGGAGAAAAGGGTTTCTCTTTCTCCTCAGGACACACACAGAAACACAAAGAGTGACATTTTGTGTCCTGAACAAAAATCGGGCATAAAAACCAAACGTAGGATGCACTTCATTCCTCGTCCCATTTTTATGATCTCCTTTTGTGTCTCTTCCTACATTTTACGACTTTACCCGGCTTAATGCACCTTTTGCGGGTATTCTTACTTTTATTTTCCTATAACTTATTATCTCTCATTTTTTTAAAAATACATTTTACCCGCACGCAAATCATTTGCATCCCTTTAAAAATACAATTTTTTCCAGCTCAAGTTCTGCTCTTACATAAACTGCAATGCTTGACAAAAATTTCAAAAATCCTGATTTTATTTACTGTGTCATGAAATCACGATCGTGACTCAGCAATGCGTACACACGACTTCAATTTCCCACAGATGTGAAGGATTTGCATGGAAAATCAAAATCATACGCACTTGTTTCCAAAATCCTCTGAAAAGGAGCAATCCATCATGATTCAATCTTATTTCCTCATCTTTCACCGGATTCTTACCAAAATCTGTCAATATGCATCAAATCCCACAATTCCCCTAGTAGAAATCCCTTTTCGAAATCGTTTCTTTACCAAGGATCAAAAAAGCACAATCCTTCTCGTAAAATACAAATACATTCATATTTTTTGAAATTTTCAAACTGCTAATTTCAAACAAAAAAATAAAACTCACCAAGCTCACATTAATTTTAGGAAAGAACGTTTGGATTTTGAGTAAGGTGCGCATAGATGGCAAACATAGGCGTCCCTGTAAAAACACGGACGGGTGTGAGTGCGAGTGAGACTGTAAAATGACAGAAGGGCTTTTGAATAATCCTCATATCCTCATCGTCCACAAAGGAAAACCAGTTCTGGAACCCGATTTTTTATAATTTCAACCCGGAAAAGGTCTTTGTTCCCCTTGTGCGTTGCGTCTGACGCTCTGACTCTCACGACAGATGGCAAAGCCAGGATTCGCCTAACAAATTCGGACCGTTCTACGTTCAACTCGTGTCTCCGTGACCTAAACCAATTGCATACCGAGACCGAGCCTTTCATTTTCCAAAATAATTCTTTAAAAAACCACAAGAACTGTTGAAATGATTTTGTATTATTTATTGCATCATTGTTATTAAAACAGTTAAATACAAGAATATTTAATTAAGTTATTAGACTATAGTACACTTCAATTACGGACGAAATGTAGTTTTTGAAGTAGTAACATAATATAGTTTTGAAAGACACGTTGGGTCTGGTTTGGAGTAATCATTAATTAAATTCTCACTTTTTAATTAACATTGCTCGTTTAACCTCGTCAATGACTTCAATCTCAAAAAATGTACAATGTTTATTTTAGTAACTCTAAACATAATATTTACAAACGTTGTTTTTTATACACAAACGAAACGAATGAAACTGACTAGCCAATTGCATTTTTCAAATTGAATTATAACAATAATTAGAATTGAATTTGAGTTTGAGCTTCTTTCAGCGAACACAGGAATGAAATTGGTACAAAGTAAAAAAAGGGTAACAACAAACGTACATGTCCAAAAATGAAGATGGACATGACACAAAACGTACAATACGAGATCTTAGAAAGCTGACAATGTGACGGACATTTTTGAGTTTCATAATAATAAATAAATAAAAAACGAAAGGAAAAATAGTAAATACAATAAATTAACATATTAACGATGATAAAACAACTTGAATCCAGTGACTGCAATGCCACAAACGCTGGCCAACATGCAAAATATTTTGAATCCGGTCCGTGTTGATGTGACATTTACCGCTAATTGAACCGTAGTTGTTGACCGTCTCTGTAAATAAAATTAGAATATAATAAATTAATAATAATCGAAATAGAATTTTAAAAGGTTAATGGTTTGTTGAATTTATGAATGTCCGACTTTCGGTCTCACCTTGCAAGAGCTGCACTCGCAATCGCGTCCATGTATTGCATCAAAGTTGTCTGCAATTTGACGAAGCATTGTTCCAACTTGACGAAATCTGTCGTATTCTGGTCCTCTTGACACAAAATCATGTTTCGTTTTTGAAATACTCATTTCGAAATTGATCTCCAACTCCTTTTCATTTTGAGTCCCGTATGATGAGCAGGTCAGTCCGAATTTTGCAGAGTGAATCAGATCAGGGAGAGGTGCAGGCGTCTGCAGCAAATCAGGTAGAGGTGCAAGTGCAAATCCATCGTTTCCGGCTGGGTGCCGTCTCCTACCTGAAGAAAAATTAATCAGAACGTGAACAAAACGTAAGTTTTTAAGGTACTTTCCATCATCACAACAGGTCATCCTTACATCGACCCGAAAGTCGAATGACACATGCAAATTCGGTTAAAATATACAAACAAAAAATGACTCATTGAGTGTCATTCAAAGAAATCACAAAAACACGAAGACGGTTTAAGAAGAAAAAAACCAAAAATTACTAATAATTATTGACACAATATAAAAACGGAAATGAAGCAAAAGAGTGTGAAGATTTACACACTGTTTGTTCAATGATGCAC
>JABASF010001778.1:0-19240 GCA_019776145.1 Harlomillsia oculata
GTGAGTACTAACAGAGCAGTGTAGGATTTACCGTAAAGTTTTGTTCCTTCAATTGCATTTCTTCTATGACTTTAAATTAAATGACCGATTCAGCCATACAGAAAACTTCTTGCACTAAAAAAAGAACAAAACGAGAAATTGCTCGGAAAATAAAATGGCCTTTGCTTCTTGTAGAATGTAACGAAAAACTTTTTTCCATTTCAGTATATTTTCAGCTTGGATGATTGAAATCCACGTTTGTGTCAATAGTGACAATTTACTGTTGATATTCGAATGGAAATATTGAATAAGAGTGGCACTGAGCAAGTGAATTTTTCTACTGCCTTTTTAGAAAAGTGGCAATTTATTCTTACTTGAACTTCAATTTAAATGCATTTTGAAGGGGCGAACGTTAAAAGAAATCTACAGTTTCACAGAGCGCGTTTGAGGCAAAGCTGAATCACAACTCCGTGGTTCTGACGAGTACATTTTGTAGATATTAGCACCCAGTAGTACTTTATATTCTGAGACTGAATGTAAACGTAAAGTCCTATTTGTGTATTTTTCACATCTTGACAAGCTTTAAAAAGTCGTATATATATATGTTGTTTGATTTATTGAAATGTGGTTGTGCCCAGATGTTTGGAATTCGTTGGTAAAAGGGATTAGCATGTGAATAGCCTCTGCATGACATGTCTGTAATGCCTTGATGATATTCGGTGAGTAAATGAGGATGTTCTTGTGGTTACCTGCATCATCGTTTCGCTCAATTTCCTTCGTTTCTTTTGATGTCATGAGTTGATGAAGCCGACCCATCCGTTCATCACGACACAGTTTGTAAGAGAGAGCAACATGTAACAACAAAACCCGACTCAAAGTCAAAGTCGCCGTTCATGTTCAATGACAGGACTTGACGTAAAAAAACGTTGGAAACATACATTGAAAAGTAGCGACCTTGATGTTCAAATCACGAATGCGGGAGTGAGTGTCCTTGCCACTGAACGCTCACACAAAAGCAGCCAAAAATGTTCTGCATGAAACTATGTTACTAGCAAAAAATGCGAAATTGGCACATGCCACTTGAAAATGTGAGTGAGTCTTAACTAACACAGAGAGAGAGAGTGACACTGCTAGTCGTCCGGATCAGATGAGAAGTCTTTCTTCACGTTTCCTCATTTTGTCACTCCCTGCCAAAGAGTCAACAGTTCCACAAATAGTTATCCTAAGCTATTTTCACAATGTGGAGCATTCACACTAATTCGCCGTTTAGATGTATAGTAGTATGTCCGTCCGGTCTATTATTCTCGTACAGAATGGTATATCTTTTACTCATTTGAGATTTGCGAAGGTGAAGAGTCAATACGCAGCACATTGTCGTTGGCGATACGACATAAACTGGCAGTACAGTGTACAGTATACAGTAGCGTAGCTACAGTAGGTGTGTACTATTTTCTAACTATAGTTTTTCATTACTGGAGACGTCTACTAAACTGCATACACTATCTCATGTCATTTATCATTTGTCTGTGTCGTAACCGTACGTTTCAATTCCTTACTTGTCTCCGTCGACTGATGGTCTCTTCATAGTTATACTGAGGACTGAGGCCAACTCATTTGTCGTCGTGGTGTGTGAGTACTTCACTACTGATGTTCACGGATTGTTTGACATTCAGCTTGACAGATGATGTCTCCTGATATTCACTCTTTCGAAAACCGAAACCACGCTGACTGTACCAGCATTCTAACGCTAACTAGAGAATATGTACAACATTTCGTATTTAGTAGGGTTCCAAAATTCTGTAAGCTAGACCGCTGTTAATTGTGCTTTAAGATTTAAATACAATTTTACAACTTGTATATTTTAAAATATCAACGAATATTGAAAATGTCAAAACAAAGCAACGGTTATATTTAATGAAGGTATATAGTTGAGGTTGGTTGATCTTATAGCACCGAAGCGTAGCGAAATTGCAGTGTCTCCAGTACGTTGAAAGAAGGCTGACTTGGTGAATTGTCAAGTGTGAGTTGATATCTTTCAGCACTCCATTTTTTGCAAATGTGTTGCTCTTGCCTTTTTCTACTGTGAATGAATGTGTGGTGAGTTGGTGAGATGGGTTCAAAATCTGTGCTATAGCTTGTTTATGAGAAAGGAACCATTTTGAGCGTCAAGCTTTCGTTTTTGTATTAAGCTTTGCATGAACTAAAAGTTTGTGGCTTTCAAGAAGACGTGTTCTTTTGAATTTTCAATGCGTACATGATTGTGCAAGGAAGAAAAATTTCTCCCATGAGTGCACGTGAATGACGCGCACTTGATGGCAGACAATATGGTGCTTTTCCTGGCTCGCTCCTTTTCTCTTTCCATATGCTGGGTTTTGGGGGTTTCCCAATGGTTTTTTAGAGACAGCAAGAGCATGGCCAGGTGGACTGATGAACTATGCCTCAGGTTTGAGTAGAGAACGACTACTCGTAGTCGTAGTTGAACGTCGAATACCCTCTGATAAAATTTATGCATCCTGTTGAATTGGAATGGCAGTTTCTTGATGCGTGCAAAAAATGAGTCTCCAGGTTTATACCTCCTACACACTCCGTCTGCTCTTCTGCTACTCTTATTCTACTGGAAATTTCTCGTCCATTTCTACGACCGACCCCGAGTTTGCGATAGTTTTAGGATCTCATTCCAGTCTTTCTATAACCGCATGAGATCTTGGTTGCTGGAGCTACTGGTTCCAGGAAGATACGACACGTTTCACCCGCCAAGCACGGCTACAAATTTCCTTTTAATGCAATCATGTAGCATCCTCCTTGGACTGCTACTGTCGTTGAATCTCCCAATACTATACATATATGAAACGTTCTCAACAAAGCCAGCTGGAGAATGATAATAATGCACACGGACCCGACTAAACCTCCAGCTTTTGTCAGCCTTTTTTATTGCTCAAAGGCGAAATCTCTGCTAAGCTTGTTACATGGCATTTCACTAGGGGAAAATTATGCAACTTTGGAAAAATGAGAGTGTTCCTTTAATATTATTCTCAAACTGTAATAATGTATGCGTTGTCACTGGCTTTCCGTGTCTCCACGTAGCTCAAAATACCTCTTTTGTAACCACCCAGGTTTTCAAAAATGTGCAGTTTGAATTCCGAGTCAAAATTAGAATTAGCAGCACAGAAGAACAAGTGAATATAATATTATACTTGTATACTCGTATAACTTTATAGTCTCGTATAACTTTAGAACAAAGGGTTCATTAGCATTTCACCATCGTGAAATGTCAAAAGTGAATCAAGATATTTCTTCATTTTCTGTATTCTTCTTTTGGATTATGCGTAGGTGGCGTGTCTAACGATTGGATACATCGTGTCTGGTCCAGATGACACCGTGCCCTCCTTCCTGAATTTGAGTCCTAAGAAGAAAACCATAATCGTCGAGAACAATGGGGAAAGAAGAGAAAAGCGTGGATTTGGAGAGTGTTTATGTCACGTACTGGGATCGGCTTCAACATTCACTCTTCTTGTCTTTCCTTCTTTTGGCTTCTGCTGCCACCACAGGATTTCTTATCATTGCCTTCATTTCAGGACATGTAAGACACACTATTCCATTCACTCTTTATTTTCAAATGTTATTTACTATATTTGGTAAACTGACAACTGACTTTGACATAAATTCACTACCAGGTTTATTAAGTGTGCAACGTAGAACTCGTACATTTTAATTGAAGTCACATTACGATGTTTATTGTAATTTCTGTTTTCAGGATGTTGTGTCGTCGACGTCCCAAGTGTCAATTTTGCTCGTGACTCTGGTCATCCTTCTCGTCACATTTCTGGGTGCTCAATTTCCCCTATGTCGAAAACAAAGCCTTTCTTGTGGTTTGTCCCTCTTTGTGATCTCCACCTTGTCCGCCGCAATGTTTGTATCAGCCCATATCTCAGCGCCGAGTCGCCCTGCAGATGACATCATCCCGGTTTTCATCCTCATCTTTGCTGTCAACACGATGATGCCTCTGTCTCGCTGTGCTGCCATTGCGGTGTCCATCTTCTTGGCTCTCATTCAAATTCTACTCGCTATCTTCCTCTCGGATGACTACCGAGAAGCACTCACCAGACAAGTAAACTCAATTTTTTTATGTCACTTCAATCCTCGTTCGTTGACTGTGAATAGAATACCAAAAATGTTTGAATGAAATAATTATTATCCGTTGATTATTACTTGTGTGGAACTAACTTTAAGCTATATATACAATCGTAGTTATTTAACAAGAAGAAGAAGGAAACTCAAAGTTTCACAAAGATTATAGCAGATTCCAGACTCGTCATAATGGGACACGACTATTCTCAAAACCGCACACTTGATAATGAGCTTCAAAGTTGTAGATAGAAGGAAAATTCTAGCTGCGTGACTTTGCTTGTGGCATACAAAGTGGTTTTGCAAATTTCTAAGAATTACACTCATTTGTAAGTCAGTCAATAGTTGCTGCTATTGCATACGTACATGCTGCGACCTGCGACACATTGCACCGCAACAGCTCAGCGTTGGGACACCGCTGGTTCCCTGGAATTGGCCGAATGACGTAAATAAAGTACGAACTCATGTAATTAATCTAAAAAATTAAGTCCCAGTTCAACACAACGTACTTAGTATTTTGATAAGTAATACCCCTTTGATAGTAGTCGACTTTTTCAACTTATAAGAAAACTTTGAGTGAGCAACCCATTTTACAAAAATGTACAAATTTCACACAAACCGTAGAGAAGCAAACGCTTTTGAAAAATGAGTCGTTTCCTGGAGTTACTTTATTTGTGGTAAAATGTATAAGGTTTTAAGGGAGACAAAGCGAATAAGTTGAATGGTTGAATGGAAATTGCATGTAAAAGTCTAATCTCCAACTCTCCAAACAGATCATCCATCGCCCTTTGTCCTCTAGCTTGAAATTGAGATTTATCTACAGACGTTTCGGTGAAAAAGCAACATTCCATTGCATCCTGAGACGCTGAGACACACAAAGCACTTTCCTGTGTTTATAAGAACACGGTCTGCTTCTTTCTCCCTTTCTCTCACTCGGACACAATCAAGTAAATGGCTCACTTTCGACTTGCGTCTGTTGCATCACAAGCAAAGAAAACGGTTTCCATTCAAGTCTTTTTATTTCGACGCTTTTTTTGTCCAGTAATGGTGAAACGGAATACACTAGTGAGTATGCACTATACTCTCAGAATTTCTTGCAACTCATGTAAATGGAAATAACTTGGAAGATTTCTGGGTGCATTACTTCGCCTTTAGTGGATCAATGACCATGCGAGAGGAGGGAAATAACAGTGTCAGTTAATTTTACGAACATCGACGTCCATTTGCTTCTTCTGACTGGAGTTTATCGAGTGAACGTCATTTCTACATTTCCACAACGTCTCACGAGGTTCCTCGGTTTAAATAGCTTTTTGCAATATTGATGAAGATTATGTGCTTCACGATGACTTTCCTCACCTTCGCGGTACACCGACTAATGTTTTCACCGGTTTTATTATTTCATGGCGAATTTTTGTTTTAGATCGTATCAAACTGTGCTGCTAGTGTTTCTCGTCGCATGAAGGTCTTTAAAGGATTTTGTGAATTTTTCACATTTCATCATTGGGAGCGATGTTCACTTCGCTGGTGAGAGAAGGTAGACGAAGCTAAGGAGTAAAATAAAGATGAGAAATCCCTACAGTACAATCTTTCAAAGTGGAATTTTCCGACTGAGAGCTAAAGTTGAGCATGATTGCATTACGCTTTCCACGCACTCAGTCTATGAAGCGAAAACCACATTTTGGGCAGTAAGGGATTGGCAGAAAAGAAACTGGCTTCGGCTGCATATTCATGCTTTTCTTTTGCTACCGATTTTCGTCTTTTTCTTAGCTATCTCATTGTCTGCATCCGTTTCCTTCGTTTGCTGTCTCCCTGTAGAGACACTGGCGATATTGGATTCAGCAGATAAGTCAGAAATACAAATTGAATTCTTCTTTTGTCTTGTGGGTGACTGACAAGCCCAATCGCTTCTCTCTCGTCTTCACGTTGTCTACTCTTAACGAACTTTCCTACGAGAAATAGGCAGAGAAAAGACGAAAAGAAGTGTCTCTGGAGAAAATAATCAGGGAATTCCCGGCATACTAAGAAATTTGCAAATAAACCAGGTGTGTCTCTCAATCCAACCAACAAAATCTCTCGGATCACCTGCACCGTAATGCAAAATGAATTTTCAAATTTTACGTCATTATATTCCCATGGCCTTTTGTGTACTAACTTCACTGCTATATGCTCCCATGCGCATTTCTCTAATCTTCTTGAAAGTCTTACTTTCCAGAAAAAATCAACTTTCCATCCTTATGCCACTTTGATCCTTCCAAGTTGCAAAGTCTCTGCATTTGCTGGTCCAATTTTAAATTCCCCATCATCATCTGAATCCAATTTCGTTATGTTTTTATTAGATCCTGCGTTTACAGAATGAATGCTCCATTCTCTTGAAGGCTTGCGATGAAAGAGAGGAGAGCTCGTAAAACTGAAACTTATACTATCGAATTCAGCATTGGTCGAAACGAAACCACCCAAGCATAATTGTGTGCATAAACTATAGATGTGCGTGTGTGAGTTTTGAACTCATATTAGCATCTATCAAGTTGCCCCAGTTTGTTTACACTTCAAAAGCTTTGACATGTCGGATGAAAGTCCGCGGAAAACAGCTTTTTCATTTCGGGACTCCGTCTCCTTCGTTTCTGCTTTGTTTACATTTTCTGAGTCTGACTCGCGAAACCTATCGCCTCAGAAGATTCTTTGTAAATTGTTATTCTGCCTTTAAAAAATTCTGAAACAATGACAGCGTCTCGAATGATGTCAGGTCGTGTGTGAACACTGGAATATTCATGCAAAACAAGACTCTTTTATCATCCTACACTTCGATTTGTATGAGTCACGCAACACAGTAGAATTCCCATTATAATTAAAACGCGACTCTATAAAAGAGCTCAAGTTTATATTGTCCTTGTGACTTAAAATGTTAAAATTCTTTCTTTGTTGTTATTTTAATTGAAAATTTTCGTTGCATAGAATGTAGATATGTAATGTTCAAAAGCTCCTTTCTTGAAATAAAATACTAAGAATTTGTTCCTTGGTGTTCTTTCAAGTTGAACGGTTTTTGAGCTCACTTTCATGTTATGGAGTATGTTTTTGCTCGTATCCGTTCGAAGAATTGACGCGTAGAAAGGTAGACAAATATTTTTTATTTATTACTGACGAATAGAAATGAAATTACTGTTAAGAAGGAAGTTGGCTCAGTCAGTTGGTTGTCTAAGTTTTGTACATTGGCAAAGTGAGTTGAATACTGAGAATGTGTGCGAGAAATGAGACACTTTAGGCACCAGTCAATTGTGTTTGTTTGTCTGTGTGTAGTATTCTTTGCGTTTCATGAAAAGTCGTGGCAAAGGTTTGAGCCTTTTTGAAGTCGAATCCTGATTGTGATGCCAGACTCTTGTGTTGGAGGGAAAGACGGATTGACACGACTTGACTTACTGAGTGCTGCTTAAGGCTTTTGTCATCTTTCACTCTTGCCTTTCACCAACTTTTAGTTTGTACTGTGCTTCTGTGCTACTCTTCTACATTTGGAACCTGTGGCAATGTATCATGGCTAGAGAGGAAAATAGTTTGTGCTGCTGTCTGATGTATAGCCGGTTTTAGACCATTTATAGAGAGAATAGTACAAGGGAATGAGTGAGTGACTGGTGATTCGATGGCACGTATTTATACTGTAGCGTGCCACGATATAAGAACGCCTTTATAGTACTTTTCCAGAAGTGAAGAAGTAGAGAGATGAGCCGAAGAATCCAGAACAACAAGGTTGGATTCCGTTGTTTATATAGCCTACACTTCATCTTTGGATGTGGATTCTGAAAGCCGGACTCGTTGTCGGCGTGTACGAGTGTGAGATCGAGGCTTTATAGTGTAAGAAACTTTAGCTGGGCAATCGGATTAATGCTGAATGCTGATAGGATGCGGACAGGAATGGCGAAAAGATACTACACTCATGACATGCGACGAACCCCACCGGGATTTCTTTATTCTCTCCTTTCCTCGCTTTCTCTATTTTCTGTGAGTTTTATTTCATGAAGGAAAAGCAACAGGATTCGTTTTCACTTGGTGTGAATGATAGTCGAATGCGTACGAATATCTCTTCAAGACGCCAACCATGAGTTTGTCTATACGGGTTTGCTTCAAACACAGCCAATTTTTGAAAGCCACCACATGTCTCTCAGTTGTCTTTGCGTCATGACAGAATTTTCGTACCCAAGGCGGATATCGGATTTTATTTGTGTCACTTTTGAGATATTCGTTGCGCACTTTGCACTTTATCTCCTCAAGTTCCTTATTGAAGTTGTAGAAAGTTGAAATATGGCAATTCAGTTGCCGCAGGAAGGTAGAATAGTAAACTAGTGATGTTTGAATTTGAAAGTAGTACAAAAAATCCATACAAGATTGATTGCGGAACACAAGATGTACATATATATACTATACAGTTGGTGGAAGCTCTGAAATAGACTTATGCAATTTTTTTCTTTAAATTTTCAGGTGTTGGCGTCTGCTGTATTTTTATTGGCAGGACTCATTGCTGGGATGTACCATCGTCAAATGGCCGTGATAGCTCACAAACGTACGTGTGATGGGACAAAGACTTGCTTGGAGTCACGCGTCAAACTGGAATGTGAAAAGGAGCAGCAAGAACAATTACTCTTATCGGTCATCCCTGCATATATTGCAGCAGAGGTATGCGAACTGCACACAGTAGCAGTTAGCAATCTTTCTCCATGTTCCCTTCGACACGCTTCCCTTTGTTTCAATTCTGTCAATATAGCAAACTCAATAATTTCCTTGTTCACATTCCCTCGTCCTCCGGGCTTCCCCGCCGCAACACGACACATTTTCAGTCACATACACACACACAACATGACAACACATGGGACCGAATACTTCCCGCTACAAGGAAAATAAGTAGTTTCTCTCCTCAAATTTTGTGTCTGAAAGTCGGAACCTGTGCAAAGCCGCATTTATCGTATATTTCTCAAAGCTCCGCACGTTTGTTCAACTCACAGACACAGGAGACCAGAAAAGCAGTTCGTTCCTAGTTGAGTTACATCACATTTTTACCTTGTCTTGACCTGCTCTTCGGATTCCGATCAATAACCCATTCGTTTGAATTCTTCAATTCCCATTCCGGTCCATCTCAGTGTGTCGTCCTATGCCCAATTTTTATTTTCCTCTTGATCGTTTGATGGCTTCATTTTGCTTTCAGTTTTCAGGTCAATTTGTTGAGTTTTATTGCCCACGCTAGGTAGGACTTGTCTGATCATCAACTTTTTAAAGTGCTTTGACGAAATACCATATATGGTATTTGTCTTTCTCGTGCAGTGGGAGTGTGGGATAATTTTCCGATTGCAAGCATAAAAACGGTGTGCTGAGTGTGCTGCATGTTCATGTAAGCAGTTTATTTAGTAATGGCATTTAGGATAGTGACCGCGATGAGGGCACATTTGCTAGAAACATACAGAATCTGTAAATAACTATCACATTACAAGATTCACAACGCATTTCCTGTGAAGGAAAGTTTAAACAGAGGAGGGTCATTATATTCCTTTAGCGAAAATGCGGGTTAATTGGGTGTGCACTGGTGTTTGGCGCCCTACATTTTTTGATGCTGTTTAATTTGTAGTAATGATGCTAGTTGGAGTGTACCTTTCTTCTTTATGACTCATTTCCCTGGTGAATACGCTAATCCCGTACAAAGAAACTTTTCTTTATTGGTTTCCTTTGTAAACTTGGAAGCAGTAGCTTAGTCAGGCGAGTGTTGAAGAATTCCATGCAGAGGGCCGAAGAAAGTAGAAGAGCTTAGGTGTACCCACACATTCATTTCCGTCTGGTAGAGTCAGCTCACCGGGATTTGATGCAAGCAGGTTCGCATTCACTCAACTTAACTTGCGACTTACCTCCGTAGTTGAGTTGGCACAAGAGAAGAAGAAGAGTCTAAGCAGTATTAAAAGTTTATAAAAATGCCTTGGTGGAGATTAGAACATTATAAGACTGAGGGGAGGCATTTTTCCTCGTTAAGTTTTTACCTTGTTGGTTTCGGAGTTGCTAAGAGGAATCCCGCCCCTAGCTCCTTTTACAGAGAAATTCAGAAGTGAAAGTAGACTTCATGGTAAATCCCTTGGCAGTTTTTCGATGGTCTCGGTATCCTACCGCTCCTCTTATCCGCCAGCACAATAAATTTATAATAGATGTATGGATGAGGGCCGTGTTGAACCATGGCCATGGAAACCAGTCGACTCATGTAATACGCATTACAATAAGCCACAAATTTCTGGCCAGTGGTTTCGATTGCGTTTGTAAGTCTCAGACTGACTCCTCTTTTCTGACATTGTACGAAATGAAAGTCGGACTTGTGTAGTTTGGAGCTTGCTTGCTCACTTTCTGCAGAGGAAGATGTGATTTTATTTGAGCCTTCTTCAGCGAACGCTATCATGTATTAGTAGCTAGGCTGGTGCCGTTTACGTGGAGACGTAAACCCAAGAGTAACCAATGTACGATTCAGGTCCACGATCCTTGGCGTATGTATTCATATCTGACAGTGAGCACAAGCAGAGAATCATCTTCAGTTGAAGGAACCCATCCAATATTACTCTGCCGTTGCGTTGAGGCATGCTCCACCACTTGCAATGCAACTGCAACAAGCGGATGAGATCTGCTGGAGCCATTTGTGATGTTCTGCATTAATCATGATGTCAATCATTCATCTGGTCCTTGGGTCTTGATCACTTAATCTTTCCTTTGCCATCCAACCAACTTCACTTCTTCTGTCGTCCTTTCTATTTCCCTTTCAATTTCAGCTGTTGGAGACACACACCTGACAGTTGGCAATCCACTCCTCTCTTGCCATTCTCTTTGATCTCTTTACCTTGTGTCGTAGTCATTGCCCTTCTCTGCATTTATCTTGATACTTTTCTCGGGTTGTTCCGTTGTTCCATATCCGCTTTCCCAACGAAACGTGCACGATTCAAATTCATGCTGGGCTCCTTTCCTTATCTAGGACTTATGACTAAAGGTCTTCCAGGAATTTCTCATGCTGATTTATGCAATATTCAATTCTTAGCAGAATATGGTGTCATTTTTCAGGTGAAACGAAGTATCATGTTGAAAATGGCTGACGCTTGTCAAGAGGGGAATCCTGCGGCCACTTCGCGGTTTCACGAGATGTACGTGCAGCGTCATAACAATGTCAGGTATGATTCAATGTTTCATTCTTATAGTGCATAATGTAATATGAATTGCAACTTTGAACAAAGTAGAAATTCCTTGACTGCAGTTTTAACCATTAGTACGAATATATACATCTGTGCTACTACAAAGAGTGCCAAAGAGTTCTATACGTGACAAAAGTGTAATTTCCTTTTCCTTTCGTCCTGAGAAAGTTGCTTCCCTCTATACTTTCCATTCTGCTGCTCCTCGTTATGGTTATTCTCCATAACGTTTTCTCTTCGTCAAATTTAATTACTTTTCCCTCGCAATTTCATTTGGAATGCTTAAGCAAGATAATAACCGAGAGGTATGAATATTCATTTGTTGGACTGGACGACCGCTAGACAGTGACATTGGCCACAAGACATTATTGTTCCAGTACAAATTTCATTTAAATTTGGCTCAAATGCCTTCTTGTACCCCGAAAAGGATCGTAACAAATGACAAAGTATCCTGCTTAATTCTTAAGTTATTCGGTACAATACGACCCTCGACTTTTGGACTTAACTTAACTCATTGTCTGTCAAGAGTATTCTACGATAGAAATACCATTTTGTTCATACGCTTTGCTTGCATCAAACTCGCTACGAGTTGATTAAAAAGTTCGTGACTTCTTCAGTTTTCGTACGAGACACGCCATAACATTTTTCAATGAAAGTCCTCATGGGTAAAGAAGACTCCTGGCCTGACGTTGACGTCAGTGAACCCTCGAGTACGATACGTAATATTAACTTACTACATGAGCCTCGACGTTGACTTTTAATTGGTTTTAGAATCTTTTCGTCTTCAAAATTATACTGAAGTGCACTTCATGAACACTTTTTTCCCGTTTTAGTATATTGTATGCGGATATTGTCAACTTCACACCTTTGTCAGAGAAACTGTCGGCCTACGATTTGGTCCAAACACTCAACCAACTTTTCGGGAAATTCGATCAGATAGCACAGGTACGTTTGTGTGATGAAATTCAAAGAAATTGCTGTATATACAGCGTAGCATTTTCCTTCTAACGATATAAACATTTCGCAAGTTCACATGATGTTGTCACCCACAATGATTTTTGGCTATGAATTTTTCAAGAACCATAGTAGTTACGCCCTCAATAAAATGTACACTTAGAGCACAGTTGTTAAGTAAATTAGACAAATAGAAGGCAAAAGATAGAAAGAATTGTTTAGGCACTTTCTTTCGTTTTAGTTTTATAATCGTTTTACGAATTTAGTTAGACTTGAGATTATACAATGCAAAGGCTTTTTGATGATTTAGGAAAACGGGCATTGACAAACTATTTTTAGCACTAGAAAAGTTTTCTAAGTAATATTTGTATTGAGGGTCCTCAAATCATTTGCATCACACTTTCACTTTTGGGTTTTTACATCAATGTCAATTTTGAAATCTATAAAACTTCGTATTGACAATTAAATCTTGTTGTAGTAGTTTCATGATAAAAATTGAAAATGAACAAAAACCGTATTCTATTTTGATAGCACGAAAATGATCTTCAAGTTCACAGTACATCTAATAACATTTGAAACTTTCAGATTCACAAATTTGTACAATAATAAATTTGTTTGTTGTATGTAGGAGAATCAATGCATGCGAATTAAAATCTTGGGAGACTGTTACTACTGTGTGTCAGGACTTCCCATTTCACGACCTACCCATGCGGACAACTGTGTTCACATGGGACTGGAAATGATTGAAGCCATCAGGTAATCAATGATAAGGCATTGTATAGTTTTTGGACTTACCACAACCACAGAATTCAATGGAATTGCAATTTTACAGTGCAATGTATTTGTGGTATAGAGTATAGCATTGCATTGTTATGATGTTTTGTTTAGAATATTTTTGTTTTAACTTTCTGAGAGCAGTAAGTTTCTAGAATAACAACATAATGAGCCATGTAATCAAAGTTAGGAACTTTGATACTTTCTGGGAACTATTTCACTGCTATGTATATGATGTGACCAACATGACCATACTATTTCATTAAAGCAAAGCATGATCCCATTCAAATTATTGAGGACAAAGTGCAATTATGCCGAACTTTATAGGAGATATATACTGGTAAATGTGGTCAATTCAATTCAAGTATCTTGTTTACCGCTGTCAAGTCGAGAAAGCTTGAGAGCTTAAACGACCTTGTGTCAAAATCCCGAATTTGTAATAGGAGGAAATAATGACGGCAACATTCCAAAACAAACGCAATATAGTGCATATACATTTGTTCATTACTGGTATGACTGAGATGGAGAAGTTTGTTCCTCACAGAGTAGTTATTACATACATGCCACAGTTTTGTTGAGTAAGTATTGTCAATGTGAGCAAGAGAAAGTAAGGAGTTGTGAACTAATGCATTGTGCCTCTGGGGCTTTTATCTGTTTTCTACAGAATGGTGAGACAAGCGACCGGTTGCAACGTTGATATGCGAATTGGGATTCACACGGGAAATGTGCTTTGCGGAGTGCTCGGCCTGAGGAAATGGCAATATGATGTGTGGAGCGATGATGTCACATTAGCTAACCACATGGAATCCGGCGGGATGCCCGGGTGAGCACACTTTACACACATGAATAATGAGCTGTCATATGACACGAGTCTAAAATCCATTCGAAGCGTGCTACCAAAGCTCTCACGTCTTCTTTCTCCGTATACATTGCACTTGAGTGAAGTATACCACTTTCACTTCGGCTGTAATTGTAGCAATAATTAAAACTAATTGCCGTGGGAAAACTTACGATGCGAGTTTCTTGTCCTAATGGACCAGCTTATGAGAGCTTTTGGTATATTACAACAAATGGATGCGAGTAATGAACAATATTGCAAACACAGCATTACAAATCGACCGTCCGTGGGATTTGGGGCAAGTTGAAACAATGTTCGTTTTCTCGAAGACTACTTTCTGTCACTTGTAATGTTGTGGCAGTGTGAGTATACAACATTTGTTTTGTCTTCTTGCGTGTGAATGAGACAGATTTTTTTATTTTCGTTCAGGCGTGTGCACATAACGAAGGAGACGTACCTCGCGCTGAAATCGGGCAAATTTGAAGTGGAACCTGGCAACGGTCACACACGAGATAGCTACTTGGCCGATCACAAAGTGGAGACGTTCCTCATAATCCCACCAAAGGTTCGAAATCACGATGTCTTGCACACTTTCATAGGCTTTTCTTTCCGGTGTCTCTCGCTCTTTTTGTGTGGTCCAACAAGCTTTGATTTGATTAGATCTCTTTGAGAAAAAGTTGAGTGGTTCAACTTTCCCTCTTTCTCTCTTCAACATAGTACTTCTATAAGACACTCTTCAGTTGACTCTGTAGAAATAAGGTTGCTTTCCTTTTCCAGTATTTTTTATCGGGTTTACTCACTTGTTCTATTTGTACGTGCTAACAGAAAGAGTCGCGGAACGGTGACCGAAATCTCTCGAGCCCGTCAGCACAATCCGAAGAGAATAATGGGGTGGTCAAATTCGGCGTGCAAGCTGGACGCTCTCGCTCATCCTCAAAGATGACAAAAACCCTCGAGTGTTGGGGAGCTGATAAACCATTTGCCAATATGGCAGAAGCCACGTTGGCAAAAACCATTGGTCTGGCTGTAAGCGTCTTAAAAATATATCAAATTCTCAATTTTTACATATGTACCCGATCTGTCATAGTGTGGGTAAGAAAATTCAAAAAAGTTTAGTACTCTGGCTAAAATAATGTTTTTTATATACTTACAGAGTCTTGAAATTGAGTCGAATCTTCTGAAGAGTTCCAACACTTTCGCCGAGTGCAGGTTAGAGGCCATAAAACAAGTTGATAGCTAATGGAAGATGGTCACGACCGTAATAGAATCCCATTGATATTGAACTGAAAGCTGAATGCTGAAGCACATACTGTCAAGCTGCCTTATATATATCTTATCTGTACAAATAGCTCTTCGCATTAACGATGTCTGCTCCATAGTGAATTACCACTCGTTTTGAAATCAAAAAAGAACCCTTGTATAGTACTTGGGGAAATAACCAGAGAAGTTTTGTTTGTTTCTTGTCCATTTTTCTCATTGTGTTCCTTATTCTTACTGACTCTTCCCATCACTTACGTTTCAAAGTAAACACATACCAGAAAAGTAGCGGATTCTGTGTGTACTTCAGCATTTTTTGTTGCGTCTCATACTCATTTTCCAAAGTTTGACTTCTAAGATTTGAAGAGCTGAGTTTTCTTTGTTCGTGTTCTCTAATAAAGTATAAAAGTGTTGTCTTAAGCTCATTCCATCTTGTAAACAGGGAATGTTGCACCTCAGAAGATCTCAACCCGGTCACGCTCTGGTTCAGGAAAGGAAGTCTGGAAACTCAATACCGAAACTTATCAGACCCAGAATTTCACTACTACATGGCGGGAGCCACACTCATCTTTATTTGTATGACTGTCATGCAAGCTTTGACCACTCCTGGGTATGACTTCGTCCTCATTCTTGTGTTTCCCTTTATTCCATAGTAAATTGCTTTTTGTATCCCGTGTTCAGTCTCAGTCAACAAAATGTCAAACGTGGGTGACAGCTAGTAAATGCGAGCAAGATGAAGAAAACACTGTTGGTGATGTGATGATTTAATGTATGTATATAGAATTACTAATAAAACGTTGGAATTAATGCTCCAGAGCCTTTATCAACAACTATATATACATAATACTTATAAGCACGGTGCTTTCAATAGGTTTCAAATGAAAGCTTTGCACACTCTTTGGTCTGGATTAGCACAATTAATTTATGCTAATAGATCTCATTTAGAATTCCGTTGGAGGATTTGTTGTATAATAATGACAGGTCTTTCTACTTCCATTATGTTTTTGGACTGTATATCCCATATTCTGATGCGATAGTTGTGATTGTTCACTGTCGCGCAAATTCAAGCCGTTCTAATGTTAAGACTACTTGAATGTTTCTATTCAAATTCGGAGTTCCGTGCTTTCACGATGAAATCGTTAGGCATTTTGCCTGCAAATCTTTCTGTTTGAATGAAGTGTAAATTTGTCATTATTTTCCATGCCGTCAAATTGTAGTCGAAAGCATTTCTAATAATAGAACATGTATGGCACGTTCAGAAACCAGATGCGATAAATGCATCCTAAATTCAAACAAAATGGATGTCTCCATGTAATGACTGAGTGAGTATATTTCAACAATTCCTTACTGCAAGTTTAGTCGTGACCCGTAACCAAAATATTCTAAAAAGGTAGGCTTGAGCAACTTCTTCAGTCAATGAAAGTCAGTATAACTTGAGGTCACGAAAGAAGAGTAGTAGAGTCGTTCATCATTAACAATGTGGAGATAATGGATTTTCCTTGTTTGACTAGTCCGAGTGTCCTTTCTCCTTCCCCTTCTCCTTCTGTGATTTGTGTACGTGATCCTCGTTGGGATTTCTTGAAAGTGTATAATGCTGATGACTCCTTTTGTGTGGTTGCAGGTGGTTGGTGCTTTTGGGATGTTGTGTGCCGACCGTGTTCTTGCTTCTCCTCTTCGTCTATTTGAGTTGGCAGGAGAAGTGTTCTTGCACTTCAACTGATCCAGATGACGACGACCCGCACATTCGAGCACCGCCCCGGTGCTCCGTTCATGCTTCGGCCGTCATCACGAACACACGGTGTCTCCGACTCATCATCTTCATCGCGTCAGCCAGTTTCATTTGTGCAACTTCCTTGATCTCTGTGGTAGGACAGCCTTTTGCTTTCTCTTTTCCTTACCTCCACAATGTATTTCCTTTCCCATTATTATTTAATGAACCACGCAAAGTCACAAAGGAAGCACGTTGTAGAAAAGACTATTATATTACAAATTATATCCACCAATTTTTCTTTGTCACGTGAGTAATAAATATACTCTGTACTATATAATTAATACATGTTTTTGTAGTACTTTTGCTACTAGTAATGGTACTCGATATTTTTATGGTAAGTTTTTTTAAGAACTTGTACCCTCTTACAGGTACGCAAGCTCAAAGAGTTCTTTAAAATTCGAACTCGGCTTGACTAAATGATTGAGTGACTCAATAAAGTCTTCATGCAGTGCACAAATACGTCATTAAATTTAAAGAACCACTTGGGAAGACATTATTTAAGCGCCTGCCTGAGTCTGGTTTGCCAATAAGTTTGGTTCGTTGAAATGATTGCAGTGCATTATACGGCACAGCGCAGTGAAGCAAACTTATTGGCAAACCTTTATATTAATTGGAATAAGGTCTGACAGTATTTATGGTGGAAATGAATTTTTTGCAGTTTTCCTTCTTTTACCATTCCTAGACCTGGTTCGAGTGACTCACCTTCGCTCTCCCTTGAGATTTTTATACTTTGAACACATCATTTGTATTTTCAGCTTGATGCAGACACATCCAACACGTACTTGGTGGAGACAAATTACTCTACTTTCAACGAGAGTTTTATGGACTTCAATTTCACTGACTTTGCCAATATGTCTCAAATAGAAAGTGTGAAGATTACTGAAGAATTCAACTATGGTGAAGTCATTTTCGTACCCGTGAGTTTTCTTCAAAGCTACATCTTCCCTTCTTTCATTATCATTTTTAATACTGTTAAAATGTAATCATTGGATTTAATGCCATTTGTTATATTGTTTTACAGTACTATCTGTGCAGTTGTCTAGTAGCGTTGGTCGCTGTGTCGACATTTCTTCGCGTCGACTTTCTTCTTAAGCTTATCATCATGATTTTAACTTCGGTTGGTCACGTCGTCCTTGTCTCAACTGTCAGTCCAGATTTCTTTGCCGCCTACTATGTTAGCTACAACGATGGGTCAGTGAGATACCTTTCCAAGAAAAATAATGTCTTTTTCACGTGTGTCTTGACAATGGTATTGTGTTACATTCTATTTATATTTTTTTCCAGATACCCGTACATTCCCTTTCAAGTCAAAACGACGTTTTTCCTCATTGTCCTCATTTGTTTGCTGCATGTGGTCGATCGTCACACAGAGTCCACATCGAGGGCAGACTTTCTTTGGAAATCAAAACTGATGGTAAATTTTTGAATTTCTGAAATTAAGTGAAAGCTATAAGATTTTCTACTTTTCCAAAAATGTTATTGTGCTCTGCACAAAATTGTTTCCACTATTTATTTTGTCTTCGGGCGTGTTTCTTTTAGTACTGTACTTTTTCAATTCCATTGCATACGCGCAGTTCTTATAGATAGTGGGATTGGTATTGAAGTTTGGTCCGAAGTCGTGTAGAAAGAAAGTCAACAAAAAGGATTTAGTGAACAACTTAAGTTAAAAATGAAATGGGCTGAAGGCTGAACTATTCTAATCGAAACTTTGTAAAGGGGCAATTCTCACTGCCAACGTACCGTGACCGTTGTATTATTTGCGAGATCTGCTGAAAATGAAGCTACACGGGCAGAAGGGCACTCTATGCGGGTTTATGTCACATTTTGAAACTGGAAAAGTGTAAGCATTTCCCGTTCGGTTTTGTAGGTGGAGCAGGAGGAAGTCGAAACGATGCGAGGAATCAATAAGATCCTGTTGGAAAATATTCTGCCGGCGCACGTGGCGGATCGTTTCCTTCAAAATCTTGCTGTCAAGGTACATTTCATGTTGGAGTGCCGCACACTCACTCCAAAATTCCATACTGGAAGAGAACAAGAAAAAGAAGAGAAAAACAACAATAACACCTCTTCTTTCTCTTGTTTTCTTGTCTTCACTTTCACGAGTTGTTTTTTTTTTCTTCCTTTTCATTTTTTTGTATTCTTTTTCTCTGGATAAATGTACAACTTGTCCGAATGCTTATTGTGTCCCATCAATCATTCACAAGACCAAACCAATATGCTTGTTATTGCTATATTGCAATTCCTTTTTGTCGAAAATGTCAAATTTACTCTTTCACAAAGTCATTTCCTATTTGGAATCGCCATACACACATCCATATCTTGTCATACTTTTCCTTCTTGAAGAAAGGAAGA
>JABASF010001779.1:0-19238 GCA_019776145.1 Harlomillsia oculata
GAGTAGTTGGGAATTGGAAGACTAACTACAGGCATTGATTTAGAGAATTTAATACTATTATTAGATAGTGCGAAATAATTTAAAATAAATAATAAATAATTGTAATTCTCAGTCAGCTTCCTGTTCAAACTTGCTACTTAAAAGCTACAGAATCGTTGTTATTGAAGGCTTGAACATTCGTTGAGCAACTAAATGTCACAGAAAAAATGGAGGAAGATCTCACAATCCAATTTCATCTTTACCTTATGCACACATTCATTAGATTACTTTTACTACAACATGAGATTTTTATTCTCCTTTTATCGTATTTTGTCATGTCTGTCTTCAAGTCCTCTTGCTTGAAATGTACTTCGTAAAGGTTCCGTGTGGACGAGCAGGCAAACTCACATAGAGCCGAGCCTTTGAGTCCATTTCCATCCTTTCTCCGACATTCGTTTTTGCAAATGCACTCTTTGGAAATCTTTGCCAGCTCCAATCAGTTTTCTCAATAATGTTGCCTTCGCTGCAGGAGTTCGCTTATTCAAAGCAACCAAATTTGATTCGACGCCATTTCCTTTCGATGTGCTCTACTCCAAGAGTACAAATGTAACAAACATTCTCTTAGAGGAGGACAATGTGTCCCGAATCTTGAATGCTGTACATGAAATGTGAATTATGTAGGAAATGCGTCAATATCCCTACTCCATACTGCCTGCATTGGAACCTGGACTACAGCAAGGGACATGGAAAGCTGTAGCTTACAAAGTTTCTGTTTCTGAACAAAATCCGATATTTTTTTATCTGAAAATATCTAAAAAGAAGTTATGCACATTAGGAAAATAGATGTTATCTTCTGAGTCTTTAGCTATGGTCATTTCACTAATTTGTCACCAAAATTCCTCGCCAAAAACATTTACGAGTACAATCTTAAAATTCCTTTGTGCTGTATACAACAATGCATTTATTGCTTCACTAATTTGCAAACTACAGATTGCTGTAAGCGGCCGAACGTGATATAACATATAATTTTGGCACGGATTTGTTGAGTAAAAGGGCAACCCTTAAGATTGCAAATTATACATCCCACTCTGCTGGGCTTTGCCTGGCTGTTATTGAGTTTAATAACAAAATGGTAACTGGGTTTTCACTAAACATTTGAGGAAGAAAGTTGGAATTTCTTGTGTCTCATTTCAGCCACAGTGGCAAACACAGCTTTGTTTAATCCTCTGTTAATGAGGTTTTCTGCTGCAGCGCGTTGATTGTAGTGAACCCTTTTCCCTTGGGGAGTCCTGCAACAAGGATGACGACAACATGCCGGTGGCAACACGGCAGAAGCTGTGCTAAAATCTCTTTCTCTCATCTTCTCCAACACTACTGACTAACTGACACACTTTCTCTTTTGACTTTTCCTAATCTAACTCGTTTTGTAATCATTTTCTTCCCTTAAACGAAGAAGGCGTGTTTACTTTCCAAAATAGTACCACCGACCACCTCCCAGTTAAAAAAGGCCAACATCATAATTTTCTCCAAGATATTTAGAGAGATTAGAACGAAACCTTTCGCAATAGTACTATTTTCCAAGCACAAAATAAAATCTCGGTGAAAATTGGGTCAAGAACCACCCCTCCCGAGGACAGATTTTTTTGAAAGAGCGAGTAAAGAGATTCATTTGTCCAATCGTTGTCTTCTGTTGTTGAGGTTTAAGTGCTTAAGTCTGTTCTGGAACTGTATTATACGTTACAATGGAGAAGACAAGCAGAACACAAAAGCCAAAACACCAAAAGTTTGGTGATGGTGCTGATAGTGCTATAAGGATTTCCGCGGGTGAGCCAAAACCAAACAAGGTCTTCGTTCAGAGGAATTTTCTCTTTATACCTTTTCCTCTGTTTGGAAAGCGATCCTGGACCAGGCATGGAGAGTGACAGTGGAGAACTGACCGGAAGGAATTCTCTTCGCCAACATGCCCATTTGTCTTTCCAATTCCTCTTTTCCTTGCTTTTCATCTGGCAGAGCACGAAATAACAAACTTACAATCCATTCTTCCTTTCGTGCTTGTTCCTTCGGTCTCTTAACGGTAGTTTTTCCTTCTGGAGGATTTGTGCTTTACCTTTTATATGTTCTAAAAGCCGGATATTTTATATATTTCAATCATTGTTGTTCCAATTTCGGGCCACTGAACATTATCTATCTTGCATCAGGCTTTTAAAAATGAAAAATATTCTTGCAAAAAGTTTTGGACAAATTGTTTATTGTATAAAAAAATTATCATCCATTTTTATTTGCTTTATGCATTTTCCGTTCATTTTTGCATATTTGCAAAACTGTTTGAGAAATTGTAGTAAAAGCAAAGTTGGTTGTAAAAGTACACAGTGATACTACATGTGAATGGGTTATGGACTGGAAGGAGTAAAATATTGAAGTTGTTTGTTCACTATAATACTTTCCTCACACACATTAAACTGCGTACTCGACATGGAAAGCTGGAATAGTCCTACCGCAATAAATTTACTAAAACTTTCGTCATTTGTTAAACCGACAATAATTTCTGACTCCATTACGCCTCGGACAGCCTCAAAGTAAATCTTGGCTCCAGTCTAGTTGTCCCTCTTTCCAACCTACTCTTCGTTTTATAAGACATAAGAATTTCTTCGCATTTTCAGCAGGTAGTAAACTTTACCTTGTGCTCGTAATAAGACGCTCCGTATAAAGTTTCTGGAACTGTATAAAGAAACGCTGTATAACGCTATAAGGTGTCTTACATAAAGGGAAAAGGGAAAATCAGCATCATGATTAATTTCTCAATCATTTCCGGTCTCGCCCATTGTTCTTCTTTGATGAGAGAAATGTCTTTAGGAAATGAATTTGATGACGTACCTGTCGGCATACAAAGGACTTGAGAAAGTATCTTCTGATTGAATTAAACTCATTAATGTCGTTCTGCTTGAGCGGTGGTGCACCTTCTTAACCTAATGTAGACTAGAAACCTTACACAAAACTTTCCCTTTTCTCATCTTGCAAGCTAAGAATCTCATCATGTAATAACTTTTGTATGACCCTTTCAAAATGTACAGGAAATTTCACTCTTTAGTTTAGTATACGAGCAAACGTGTTTTTGATGTTGTAAGTTTTGTATTATGACGACAAGGTAGCAGTAAGTCAAAGTTTTAAAGATGCTCTCCTGTAACTTCTTCACTCATTCGCCAATCTCTTTCATTTCAAAGAAGGTAGATCAAAATGATTCAACCGGTCTGAAAGCATCGTAATAAATAAAGGTGTTTGGTATGCTGCGAAGACGATTCGATTTCGGTGTTCAATGGTGAAAATAGACTTCGTGCAATCAGCAGCGCGTTAGGGTTAGGATGGAGAATTTTTTTGGAGAGTCTCTCAGAATTTTTCTGTGCGTACGTACGATCTAACGAAGATGAAAGTGCGAGGAAGTGTGATACATAAAGTGTAATAAAAAGTCGTACACCCGGGTGTGACGGTGATGAAACGTGCGCCTCATCACCCGACTTTTTACACTTTCCCGTTCTTCATTTCTTTCACTCAATGGGACATCTTAACAAGAATTTGAGCTTGCGTCCAAACATAAAGTACTAAATTCCTTCTTCATTTTGTATTCTGGAATTGTGAGCACTTTATTAAAAATTGTTACTATTTTTAAAACTCATGCGGATGTTAATTTTAAGAGAATCTTAATCTTTTATTGCACGACGGATAGGAAAAATGAGATTTTAATCATAGTATGTTTTAAAAGTTTTAATGAATAGCATTCATATGGAAATGATGCCAACAATTTGGTATTTTGTGTCTCTTATATGGCACGGATGAGAGAAGCAACGTGATAAATGGAGTTTTGTGTCTCCTTCATCTCGCGTTCTGGATTTGGGGCTGTTGCCTCCTATTGAAACCAGGACTAGAAACTTGGAGTGAACAATGTTTATAAGATTCCTTGGACACAAAAAACGTCTTGGAAGACCTAGTTACCACTGTTCAGGAACCTTGCATGAAAAGCCTTCAACGTGAAAAAACAAGAAGAAGAAAACGAAATGAATGCTTGGCGTAGCGCCGGAGGAAGGATTACTTTTCAGTAAAAAAAATGGTTTCAGTTTCAACGTTAAAATGAAAAGACCGTCTCAGCAGTCAGCAGAATAAGGAGGAAAAGCATGACTTCTATATTTGATTTCTCCCCACAAGGCGTGGATTAGTATATGAAAATTCCATATAGGAGTAGCCTGCAGGTCTGCAGGACAGATTCTTTCTTATTCCCAATTCAAGCACAAAAAAGCACGATAACTGAAAAGACAATGCATTTAGCGCAGTGAAAAGCTTTTAAACGGTCGATACGGAAGAGCATCTTAAAGCTTTGCTTGAAGCACTGAAGGGTTCCAGAATAGCATAGTATTATATAAGCATAAGTTTAAAAGCTGCAGAGATAACTCTTGTTCCTATCATTCCTACATTCCTGGTGGCTATGTCTCATTCATATCTAGTGAGTCAAGGGGATTGCCATTTCTCGGAGCGGGAGCGAACGATGAGCTTTTCCCATTGTCATATAGCTGAGGAAGAGAAACTTTCAAAGTCACACTCAAGAGTACAACTTGAACAAGAGGCACGTGAACGAAACGTGGAGCGGTTCGTGCTTTACTCAAGTGCTCGTGTATAATATGTACTAGTGCGAAAGTGTAGGAATTCTTATAATTTTCAAGTGCAGTTCAGTCCTTCAAGCCCATTTTTGTCCTTACGTGGATGACGGAATAGGAACGCAAGATGGAAAAATACTACTAAAAGTTCCCTTTTCGAAGAACAAGCACAGAGTAGTACTTAAGGTTATACATACGATGTGTCTTTTCATGCCATAGTGCATGAGAAAGACGTTTTTTGTCATACTAATAGTACATCTTGAAGCTCTATTCCATAGTGTGAGCAAAGGCAAAAAAAGACACTTTGAGACTATCACTTCTTTGCTACCTTCACTCTCACTTTCAGTGTTCCAGTTCATTCCTCCTGTAGGTTCAAAAGTCGTTGAGTTTTGAAGGGATTCGACTTTTTTTTAAAGCACACAGTGTGTGTGTTATATCAGGCTTCGTCCCATCTGACTAAAAGCATCGTGGTAAAATTGCCCAGTTGGAGTGCCAAAGAGGAAGCTTGGAGTAATCCAACTGCCAAGGATGGAGAATGTGAGCAAAAAGGGAGAGAGAAAAGCAATTGTACGACTTCCCTGTTGGATCCTTCATGCTATTTATTCATCACCACTTTCATCCACTTCTCTTTAGGAGAGCTGAAGTCCCCGTCTTTTTGGAGTAGCCACAAGGACATGGTATGAGGCTCTCTTGATCCGATTGCCCGCCCGTATCACGTCGCATCCCATCGCATCACGCGGTCGCAAGTCACACTGTCCTAACCATTTTTTTTACTTTCACTCCACGCGGCTCTCAAACAGCAAAGTTGCAGATGGCTACAAAAGCAGCATTGCACTCGTTCGGGTAACACTTCCAGCCGAGAAATACTACTATATCTTTAACGTTACGTTCATGTAATTCTGACTAAATGAGAGGAAAAGACTTTGCCGATGGCTTTTCTCCTTGTCGTGTTCACGGCTATTCCATTCCTCTAAGTATGGGACATTAGTGGGACTTACACGTAGTCTTTGGTCGTCTTTGGTTCTATTGAACACTCAAAGAGTCGCGACAGATGCTTTGTCCGAGTTTGTTCTTCGTCTAATGTGTGAGGTTTAATGAATGATAGATGACGGGATGAATGAATTCCTTATAGCGTCTTTTTAGTACGTGCCTTATGTAACATCTGCATCCCCATGATTCCTTGGATTAATTCAAAAAATCATTGCTACCAGATCACTTCCAGCATAAAAATAGCTCGAACATAGCTGCTTTCAGTCATTTCATTCGTTTATCTTTGTACTAGATACGTCAACAAGAAAAAAAGACAAAAGCGAGGATGGCAAGTATATCGCCGTATGATATACGAATAGGGATGAAAGTAATAGAATCAGAGAGGATGAATGATTAAAGATTGCTGCAGAACAGAAAATGGGACACGTTCTATGGTTTTTGGAATGAAGGCAATGAGAGAGATAAAAGATAAAGATAATGAAGTCTCCGGCATGATTTTATCTCATCCATTTTCTTCCTATGCCGTCATCATAATTTCCTCATCACTTTTCTTAATTGATAGAAAGGAAAAGTTTCGTCAGCGAGCGAAGGAAAGTTCCATTTTGTCATGATGTGTCTGTCCTCGCTTTTGTCTTAAGGTTTAATATAGAAACGAAAGCAATTTCGAAAAGCAAGTACGGACTAAAGCAACGTGACGTTATCCCTTGTCTTTTTCATAAGTGACGACTATAATAGCACTTGANAGTGACGACTATAATAGCACTTGACATCTTTCACACTGGCTGAAAGATCCGTCAACACACGCGCTTTTACTTAGGCGAGAAAAGGAATTCTTCCCATTAATCATGTAAGTTCCTGACGCGTCAGAGTTTCAATATTCGATTCCATTTACCTATATTATGTCGCTATTGTGTCTATAATATTATATTTGCAGAACTGGGTACACCGTGCAGAAAATGAGTATAAAAACAATGAAGGTATTTTTTCAAGACATTCTTTTTGTAAGCAGTGATGAAACTCACGGATTTCATTTCGCTATGCTTTAGGAATTAGGACAATTAATTGGCAGGAGAAAAATATTGTGGATTTAGTGACTTTGTCATTTGCCGGTAATGCTTCCAATACTAAAATGAAATCGAGGGTTGGATTTGAGTTGCGTTGATGACTCATGCCTTCTGCCTTGTCACCTCAAATGTTGAGTCTTTATGATTACAGCAGCGGGACTCTTGCAGAAACTGGTTTCATATTAAAGAACGGTTATGACGCGGTGTTAACCAAACCGCATCCATTGATCCTTGATACCTTCATAGATACGTTAAATATTCATAATATTTATACTATAACTGAGGATGGTGGATCATGGCTTCAATGTCAGCATGCTTTTATATGCGTTTTGAACTAAAGTACAAACGTGAACCACAAATCAAAAGTGTAATAATACACGGTGGTCGTGGGGCGACGGCTGTGCCAACTGCTAGCTTTCTCCTGTATTTCTCGTTGCGTTCTGTGCCGTATTTTCATAGTTGAAATGTGAAATGAGATGTGTGTTTGTGTGCTTTTGCTCAGCTGGTGTTACCTCATGACGAGTTTTCCTTTATCTTTCTCACTACACCACCAACTCGAATATAAAAAATGAGGAATAAATTTGACGCAAGGGGAACCGTGGACGCTTTGCTTTTTGATATGATTATTTCAATGGAAACAAAAGGACAGGTTGTTCCGTCGGAAGAAATTGCTCTCTGTCACTTATACAAATACAGCGGGAACATTTCTCATTTGGTCTACGTCTGACTCACAGTCAGGTTAAGCTGATGTTTAGCACGGTGATAATTTATGTCCTTTCTTATTTTTAGCGTATTCGTACCCACAAGGAGAATTATGTCCAAAAAACCCCTTTGATAAAGAAAAGAAAGTCCTTGGCACAATGGTCTACGAAATATATTTAAATTGTCAAGTGTGCCGCTGTCGTTATGTGAGTATGAGATTTCGGAAAAGTATTTAAATCACCCATTGTAGGGTTTTAGTTGGGTAACGTGATAAAGATAATTTGTGTAGCATTTTAAAAAGTAGCGTTGAGGTAGATATACTCATTTCAGATTCAAAAATTAGTATCTGAGAAAGTGGCGTGCAAAAATTAATCTCCGAAAGCCCACTGATGCTCCATTAAAGGTACATAATAATGTCGCCCCGAAATTTGATTCTGTGCGTGGCAGCAGCTGAGAACTGATCAAAACTGTCATCCAATCGAAAAAGAGGGTAAATAGGGACAAATAAGAAGAAAGGAAGGATGCGACTTATTTGGACGAAGCCAGGAGTCCTTAGGCTTGAAACGCTTTATTGTTGGAGTGAAAGTAAAAGGACAGTGCCATTTCTTATAACAGCAAAAATCTCTATATTTCTTAAAAGATAGGAAAATGCTGATGGTATAGGAAGATAAGAACCGACGACACATTAGATGTTGAAGTAAGTTAGTGCAAATCCATAGTGAAAAAGACTTTGACGAGAGAAGAAAAGAGTTGACTTGTGGGAGAGCCGAGACAGTGAAGTACGACATAGTAAAGTCTATAAGGTCCTCTTCTTCACTTGTGTCCAAATGGAGTTGTCGGCGTCTTTGTGCTGAAATAACATTTTCTGTGTGTTTGGTTGGGATATCCCAACTCTCAACCTTAGTAGCAGAGAAATATAACGAAGAAATACACAGGAACAAGGGAAAAACTAAGTAAGAACACGTTAAGATATACATTTTTTCCTTTCTTTGCCTAGCTATTATACTTGAATGTGTGTAGGGAGAAAGTGTATACAAGTGTATACACAGAGCACACGGCGACAAGCTAAATTTCTCTCACTCTCTCCTTCTTGTATGAAAAAAGCCCTTGGGAAGGAGACACGATTTTTGTCTAGTCTAATCTTCCTCGTGGGCATGAGAAAAGAAAAAAGACCAAAAGACTTCCTCGTTAGAAGTTCCAAACTTTTACAAACTAACCTTTTCGCTAAGAGTTGAAGTCGACGTGTGTATGGATGCACTTGGAGAAAAGGCGATGTCTACGTCGTCGACGTCCTCATCGTTCGTCCTTTTGTTAGCCACTTCCGTAGTAAAACTCATGAAAAGAAGAGAACTCTTGTGTTCACACTCTCATGCGACATTTTTTAGCACGTTGAACTCCGTCTTTCAAAGAAAGTTTACTCGAGGTTCTTCTGCACCCTTCAATATACGTCTAGGCAGAATCGTCGAGATCCAAATTAATCCAAATTATTGGAATCATGTTATCCAGCAATCATTTCCTTCAGATTTTTCCGACTGATTCAAAATTATATACATTCAAAACTAAATTGAAGCTATAAACTTCCATTTGAAACTCTAGACACGGACCTCCAAACACAACAAATACCGATTTCTATTAACTGTGTTCTGAGAAAACTACCCTTGAGAACGTTAGGTTGGTAGCATTCGTGTTTGGACAACGGACAACACTTGAACGTTTCCATTGAGTAGACAGAATCCAAAATGAAATTCGCATGGATTTCTGGCTTTTGTAGTGACATGAACAATCAAGTGAGATAAAGGAGTAACTCTCTCCGCTCTGTCAGTCAAGTCTGTATACCAGATACATTATATTCCTTTATGAAGTGAAGGGGGTATGCGTGCGGAAAATCGTAATTACTTTAAGAATTCTCAGAAAAATTGTGATTTTGGGATAATTTTAACAAAATGAAGTTGAAATTGTGAGTAGGAGAAATATTGTATTAATTGTTTTGTAATGGTTTGAATTATGCACCAATTGTTGGTCTCTGAACATGCAAATTGGTGAAAAAAAGAAAGCCATTGTGTTTCGTCATTTCTAGGAATCTTTCAGAGTATTTGGTGTGAAGTTACGAGTATTTGATTCAAAAACTAAATGAAAGGAAACAGGTACAAAAAGACTAAGTCACGTCAGAAACGACGAAACGAAACCTCGCACACACATGACGCAATACTGTGGAGCTGAAAGTCTAAACTGAAGGCATAGTTGGGAATACTTACTGAAGGGAATTGGTCATAAAAAGCCAGTTTCATTTAAAATAGAGCTTTTGTGATAGTGTTTTGTACATGATGAAACCATACTTCATGCATCCGCTTGAGAGGAACCGCATTGCACTAAAAAGTAAAGTAGGAAGACATTCTTCACCGAAGGGTTCCTCTTCAAGTAGCCGGAAGCAAACCATTTCTTTTAAAATATGGAGTAGTAGATTGCACTTTTTGCTCAATTAACAATTCGATTTTCCCTTAGTGGGATTGCAAAAGAAGGGCGAACGACGACGATGAAATAACTTGCTCTACTTTGCACATTCAATGAACTCCAGGTTGCGACTTTCTTTGCAACAATTCAACTCGTCGTCGTCATAATAATCATAATAGCGCTAGTATCTTTCGCCTCCTTCAGAATGATTTTCACCAGAGTGTTGAATAGCTAAAAGTGACTTGTAATTCTTTGGAAAAGGAGAAAACCAGACCCGTTTTTCACATTATGTAACAGGAACTTATAGCTTTTTGATAATATAACTAGAATATTTTTTGAGTGCTGTTAGAGTTAAAGAACAGGCTCAGTCTCTTGAGACACTGAGTTTCCTTACACTCAAAGACACAATGGGCATTTACCTACAACTACCACCACAGACGACTCAACCAATTCCACTTGAGTGCGTATTGAAGTAGGATGAAATTCAGTGAGCAGAAGAAACCAAAGTTGGCTAAGACGGAGCGGAAGCACTTGGGCGTCTTCGGCGGTGTGTAAAAAGTCTCTATAAAGGAAAGACCAAACGAACTGTGAGAGAGTCAGTCATTCTCGTGCAAGATTTCACCTCATTTGCCGAGAAAATGAGGTGAAATTGCATTAGGTTTTAGGATCGAATAAAATGCACGTAGCAAAAATGAAATTATGATCGTATCAAAAGGCCATATAAGCATGTTGGAATAGTTTCATCTCACCAACAGCAGATTACTTGCCCTTTTCCAACCAGCCTCCACATTTTCTCCCTCAGAGACTTTCTCTCCCTCAGTTTTCACTCTATCGCATAAATGGCAATTGATATTTTGTGAGAAAATTGGTCGTTCTCACTCAAATAGAATTACTGAAATGAGAGAAGAGAGAACGATAGAAGGTTTGAGCCGATGGCATACTTTCTCGTTAACAGTACATTAAATGGGTTTTGAGGCTTGTGGCTATATATTGAAAATTGAATTTCTACTCCGTCAATTATAGCAAAATTATGTACAAAAATCATAAATAATCTGTTTTGTGGTTTCAGGCATTTTTCCAGGCGAAAAACAACTTCAAGCGCCCGTTTTCACGGAAGAACCACCAAATAGAATCGATTTTTTAAATGATGTGGGCACGGCTATAGTGTAAGTTTTATAATTTCCTCGATTGATATTTTGAATTTCAATTTAATTTTGATCTTTTATTAATATCTTTTTTCATAGTTGTAAAGCCGAAGGGTACCCAACTCCTCAAATTCATTGGCAAGGAATTGACAACAAAGCCATTTTTAATATCAACAATTTTAGAACAGTTCTTTTGAATTCAACTTTATACATTCATCCGTTCGATCCGGCATCCTATAGACAGGTAATTTAATTTTTTAAGCAGTGTCTTTTCCTCTTTTCTCGCGACAATGCGTATGTGAGCATGGTTTGAAATATGAAGCAACATTTCTTTATTTTTGGCACACATCCTCGCGTTTCCTCTTTTACCCTTTCCGGCAGCGTCTGAAAACTAAATTTTCATCTTGAATTTACAAACTTTTCAACAGTATTTTTTGCTATCTTCGCATTAATTCTTGACTGCGAACAAATCTAATCTTGTTTCTGGAGTTATTTTTACTGTCTCTGAAAGAGGACTTTGATAGTCCCTTCTTAATGTGGTTGTGTGTGCGTGAATTTGTAGTGAGACTTACAAAACAAATCATATTTGTGTTCATACATTTCTGTTTTGTGTGACAGGATGTTCACACAGCTACTTATCGCTGCGTGGCGAGCAACGCCGTGGGAGCCATTCGTTCAAGGGACATTCATGTTGGGGCTGGTGAGTTCCTTTTCCTTTTTTCATCCTTTTCTTTATAACTTTCTCCATTCTTGTATATAACACTTTTCCTTTGAGAGTTCCTATTATTCGTTTTTTTTGGATGTTTGAACTTGCTATTTTGCTGTTTGAGTGTACAGTATAAAGACGACTGATAGCACCTTGTTTCCAATTTTCCAGTGATTGCCCAGCAATGGTCTACAAAAGTAAGGGTGACACCAGCCATTCCAGTTCGAGCTCAAGCTGCGCTCCTTCAATGTGACATCGACTTGATTGGCGGAGGCCGCGATTTTGTTTTCGTGGCTGGATGGAAACGTGACGGGAGGCTTCTTCAAAACCGATATTTCGGTACGCATGTTTCAAATATTGTGGAATTTTTGTGCTTTCTTCCCACTCTCAAAATACGTGCATGTTTTTGAAACAGTAGAGCAAAGATTTTGTTTCTTCTTGCTAGAAAAATGCAAAGGCATAGGATATTCACTCTGTAATATGATTCACTCAAAGTAAGTCAAAACCCCTTCAAACGGAACTTTCTTTTACTAGCAAAGTAAAAATGGTGAAAAACATGACAATGGGTTGGTAGAGGAGAGAGTATTGAGGGAACTATTTACAACCGAACCCTAGCGTAATGTAAGGTATCGTGTCTGAAAAGACGTTAAGAAGCACAGCCCTCGTCAATCGCCGAGTTCAAAGTTCCGCTTACCCAATGGTGGTGGTTTGCGGCTGATCTTTCACTATATGGCTCGGGAAGCTTTTGTTAGATCCACGATCCACTATGCTTTCGTGTGTATCCCACACCACCGCAGAAAGTGAAGACCCTTTCCCTTGTCCTTTCTAGACAGAAGAAGAGTAAACTGTGAGAACCAGAATAAAAAAAAGAAAAAGCCGGGTTTCTCCTAGCGGATTTTCTGCTCTAGTGGTTTTCCAGTATACGTTCTCTTGAAGCTTCCAGCTTTAAAGCTCAGGTTTTGGGAAATCCACTGCATCAAGTAACCGTTCAAGGTGAATTCCTCGTGTACACACACGTAACGTTCATAATAGCTAAAGAACCTTAAAGAACTGGACAAGCTCCAGTAAGACACACAAAGTCGTGGCATTTTTTGGGGTCAGACCAGTGTACTTTGTTTTCCTTCTTATGCTTGCTTCTTCCTCTCAACTCGACGAGCTAAAATTTATGGTGAAAGGGTTAAAGGGCACGGGAGAAGCTTCAAGCGACTTTTCGTGTTTTCATAGCATAGTTTCTTGGGTATATGACCTTTTATGACTCTGCTATTATTTTCACTTTCTCGTTTCCTGTTATAGAGGTTATCTTCAAGTCGCTGTTAAATTCAGACTGCTTTTAGATTTACTACTATGTTATATCAGTTCCAAGTGAGAAGAAGTGTTAAACGACTCGTTTACCATTACAATTACAATTTGACAATTACTCACTCATTCTTATCTCTAGTACAATTTGCCCAAGCTCATTTTGTAGAAGAAAACTATTATTAAACGAATGGGGTTGTAGGGCTCTTAACGAGCAGTTGGATGTGAAAAGTACAGAGCGTAAGTGTAAATCGGTGGTGTTTTTCATTTGTCGAGTGTGTGGAATGGAACAAACATCGTTCTCTCACGCGGCTGGGAAGAACAGAAACCTTGCTGATGCAGTAAGAGGGAAAGTGTTAAGAGAAACAATGAGATGAAAGCACTAGCGCTAAGCAGTTTCCCCTAGTGTATGAGCTGTCATTTGCTAAAAGTTGGATGTGCTCTTGGTCCATTTAGGGGAACATCATGGCACGGACGAAGATGAGAGTCGTTTCCATCTACTACCTAATGGAGATCTCGTCATCGACTCTGTTACAACTGAAGATAGTCAAACTCAGTTCACATGTGTGACGAGGCATAGATTCGCTGACCAAACTACGACGAGTTCACCATTTATATTTAATCTCTTTGGAGGTACGTACGTTGCATTTTTCTACATCACTTATATTATTTAAATAATAAATATTCTATAAAGCCCTTTTTGTTTCAAATTGCATGTTGTGTTGTGAGCGGCATTTCATTCATCAGAGTATTATTGTCACATTGTGACATCGTAATGACAGAGAATGCTTTGGCTTTCGAGAATGATGTACTAGCGCACAGAAAATGTGACATAAAAATTACTTCATGTTGACAGGAGAAATTGAGTTGACTTTATACGCAAAAATATTCCTATAGTGTAAATGTAATGTTGCATGGGGCATTATTATTCGAAATGACAGGAAGTGAATGACATACTGTTATGCAGAGAAAGGATGAAAGCATTAACACGGCCTATTTCACAAGAATCACATTAGAAAAAGAAATAAAAATCGCACGTCGCATTAGACTGAAAAGCGGCAAAAAAAAGTACAGTCACTGCTGGCCAAGTTAGTGGTTTTGCGTGCTCTATCTGACACAGATATGAATGGAGTATAATAATGTGATGACGATGCCGAAGCAATAAATCAATACTTATCACATAGGAGCAGAAGACGCTTTCAGACGACTGTGAACACTGAGCACATCATGCATTTAGGTGCTTACATCCATACATAACATAACATGAATTCAAGAAAAAAATTCTTTACTTCCACTAAGACCAACCGCCACCAAAAAGAGGAATTGAGAATGAACTGAATATAAAGAAGAAGGGGGGAGAAGATTGTCGGAGAGAAGTGCAAAAGTCGACTTTGTCGACTGAACACTACTGAAGGTGGTAGTGTGGTGAAAGTCAGGAGAAAAACCCTTTAGTCTGCAAACTGTAACTTTTTGGTGGTGGTAATAGTGGCTGTTACAAGTTTCTTGGCTTGAGCAGTGAAAGCATTGAAGACAGACCAAGAAAAGAATAGGAAGAATATTATAACGCTCATGGCTCAGTGCTCACACAGAATAAAAATGATATGACGTGGCGATGACACCAGATGACAAATGGATATCTGAGGATACACTTCATCACTCCGTCCCTTGATTCGTGTGAACGTGAAAGCTGAATGGACCGGAGGCGAGTTGAAAGCAGACCGACGTTCCTTTTTATTTTTATACCTTCTTTTCTGTAACAATATTTCTTAAAGCTTGAGGGCAGGTATCTCACCACCTTTCGCTTTTTCACCTCACCTTTGAAAATTCATCAAATCTCCAACGGCATTATGGCGAATCCAGCCAACTGTATTGATTGAAGTCTTAACTCTGACATTATGTAGAGGCCTTCCCAGTTTGGTAACGACCCTGTACTGTTTTCCGTGCGTGCGCCTCAACTTCTTTAACTTCAATTTTACACTCTTGTCCTGTTTAAAGTATTTTCTCGTTGCTTCATCTTTCGCGTTAAAGTTAACGAAATTACGTAAGGGTCTCCACGGACTAACTTTTCGCTACAGTAATGTCGACATATAAAGGCACAAGAAGAGCCAAAGGAAAAGAGCATGCTTTAAGATTTCATGCAATGTGTAATAATGCATTTCCTCCGAGAGAAAGAGCAGAGTTAGGCACGTGGTTGTATTGCTCCAAAAAGTCTCCCTGTGTAATATGAATGAGAGTACAAAATAAGAATGGGTTATTTTGACGATTGTCATTGTGTGTCACAGCTCAAGGATGCGTCAGTCAGTATTGTATGATTATTACTACAGAATGTACTAGTACAGAAAAGAACGGAAGCTGAAAAGGGGAAAATGGAACAGTCTGAAAATGTCTTTTCTTTTACTTTCTCTATACAAAAAGACAAGAAACGTGGAGAAGCTGGTAGAGCAGATGGTTTCAATGGTAATATTCGAGACAAGTTTCCTGGACCCATTGTCGTCCGAGAAGGAGATGCAATTGTCCTCCATTGTTATGAACCTGGGCTTTCATCATCATTGTCGCTGTCTTCGGCCTCGTCTGCTGCTGCTACAACTGTACCATCGTCGCAATCTTCAATTAATTCCTCTCCAAATGCCATATCAAAGACAAGGTCTGCAGTTTCACATCTTCCTTGCTTTAACCTTAGTATACACTGCATGAATTGTAATATGCGTAATGAATTTAATTTAATTTAATTGGTTGAATTGAATTAATTGTGTATTAAAACGGGTATCTTTAGATGGGAGAAACTGAGCGGAAGCTCGTGGATTGATGTTGGATCTGGAATCAGTTCGATGTCTTTGAAACCGTTTCGAGCAATAGGAAACTCATTAGTGACAGAGAGAAGTGTGAGGTCCCACAGTGGCCACTATCGTTGTAGTCGTTCGGACTCTTCAACTTCAGGATCGAGTCATCGAATGGAGTTCGAAGTGAGAGTCACGGAACCGTTGGCCGTCAAAGTGACCATTAATCAGGCCAAATCACCTCTGGAGTCAACGACGGACATTATGTGTACTGTGTTGACTTCTTCGTCCACCCCTCCCTCCATTTCATGGTTCAAAGATACTTTTCCAATTAATCCTGGGGGACGACTTCGTTTCTTTTCTAATACTTTGCTTCAGGTTCGTCTTATAAATGTTTCGTACAAAAGTACCGCTGCTGCTGCTACAAGAAAGAACGAACTAGTTTTTCTTGGCTTTTTGTTACCAAAATGTTTTTTTGTTTTTGTTTTCAAAAACCCCATTTGTTTACACAGGTTATACAAATTCAAAAAGATGACCAAGGCATGTATCAATGCGTTGCAAAAACAGAAATGGAATCCGCTCAAGGCGCAGTGCGTCTGGAGTTGGCAGGTAAAGGAATCATAAATTTCGTCATGATATTTTTATGGAATGAACGTATAGGAAGCGGTGATCCTCAAAAGTGTACATTTTCTACCAGAATGTCTCATGGTACGCTTTGAAAATTTTAATAAAAACACTGAACGATCTTTCACACGCGTGTTTGCAATGCAAATAATGAGAATGAAAGATGTAAGAATTTGTTTCCGTCGTGTTGTAGATGCTCCGCCGAGACTGATTTATGGTTTCATCGAGCAAACTTTGGCTCCAGGGCCATCCGTCTCACTTCGATGTGGATTTAGCGGTTGGCCAGTGGCGTCAGTTTCCTGGATGTTGGATGGATGGTCCGTTCCAACCTCACATGATTCCAGGTATATATAGTCTTTCGTCAATCTTGATCATTCGAGTCAGACATCAAAGTGTCACTTTTTGGTGCCAAAGCTCCGAGTCGAATTTGGTCACTGAGGACCATACATGAAAAGGTCCAGGATGTTTCACGTCCACTTTACTTTCCAAAGAAATCTCTTGCTTCGGGAATACTGGACTTTCAAAAGTTTATGAAGGAAAAAGACTTCTTTCATAACATAGCTAACCTATTTTCAACATGGTTTACTTATACACTTTATTTTGCACTGTCGAGCAGAATATTGATTGGAGATCACGTAACTTCCCATGGGCATCTGATCAGCTACCTTAACATTAGCGAGACTCGTGTGGAGGACGGAGGTCTCTACGGATGCCGGGCTTCCAATCGAGCCGGAACAATTACTCACTCCGCCCGTCTCAATATTTACGGTAATCTGATCATTCTTGTTAGTCTGCACCTTAATGTACAAAAGCATTACCTTAATTCGGGCTATGAAGTTATATCAAATAACACTACACACACCTTATCTTTACATAACTGTACGAGTGTACGACCCTTCAGGGTAAAATAGGTCGATTCCTTATTGTCAGTGAAATTGGTTTACCTAATTACACTGAGATGAGGAAAACATCCGAAGTTTACCCATTGCGAGTCCCACTGCACTACATAAACATGATTAGTTTTGGCACACTCATTTCTCCATGGGGTGATGAATGTTTCTTGTCGAACTAAACCATAGGGGCACCTTGGATTCGAGTCGTTCCACCTGTGGTTGGCATCAGTGGAGAGTTCTTTTCGCTCAACTGCCCCATTGCTGGATGGCCAATTTCTTTCAGCAGTGTCACTTGGGAAAAAGGTAAGTGTCTGTACGTTTCATGACCTCACGAACGCGTGACTACACGGCGAAGACTGAATGACAAACGGGTTTAAAGTATATAGTCGAGCAAGTCCAGTCACACTTTCTTCGAAACCCAGAATTCACTATATAGACGTTTCAAATGGAACCTGATACACTGTATTCTCAATGCGGCTTCTCGCTTTCTCTCTTTTACACTTTCTACTCATGGAAAAGTTTCACAAAGTATGAAATATTAAAACAATAAGGAAAAGGCTTATGACCTCTATTTCCCGTGTGGGGCAGATGGTCAAAAACTTCCGACGTCTCAACGACATCGAATTGCGAGTAATGGGACGTTAGCCATCACAGCTCTGGAGAAGTCGGATGCTGCAACCTATTGGTGTGCCATTCAAGGAAGCACAAGTCGGAGAGAAATTCGGGTCAATGTAGTTGGTAAGTTTGTCTTTTTATATTATTTTTGGAATATTCGGCGATTGTCCTAGTCAGCAGAGCTAGCAGCATGTTGCAACAAAACCATAGTCACAAAATATTGAAGTTTGTTAGCGCCATAAAAATGTTTCAATATTGACTTTTTAAAGCAATGCAATCATTCAGCTTGAAAAACGTTCATCGTAAATCCTAACGGCATAGGCACATCTTTTTTCGGGCAATAATCGTAATCAGAAAGTGATCTTGAACGTTGAAAAGTTGAATGGACTTGGACACAGACACACCTATAGTCACATTACGCTTAAGGATTGATTTGTACAGATTTTCATAATGTATTTTTAAGTCATAATAAATGCCAACAAATGTTAGCTCCTTTACGGATTACACCGTTCGTGGAATCCAGCAAAGCAGTAGAAGGAGAAAGAGTTAGTCGACTTTGTGCTTTGAGCTCGGGCGACACTCCTTTACATCTAAAGTGGACCAAAGTCTCACATTCGAAAGATGAGTCACAAGGGAAAAATTCACCTTTCATTGTGGACAACCTGGACCCGTTCACCAGTCTTTTGAAAATTGCTCAAGTGACAGAGGAGCACACTGGGACTTATGTGTGTCAAGCTTCTTCTTCCGCCGGTTCTGCTTATCGGCAACATCATCTCACCGTATTGGGTACACACAAAACCACCTTTCTGAAAACGGTTTAGTAATTTTTCCGAAATGCACATTTCACAGAACACCCCAGTTTGAGACTTTGTCCATTTGAAAAATCATTTGCTGTTCTCCTCTTCGAGATTTTCAGAGCACACCAACTGCAGTTTTTCATAATAATTTCCTTTTTGTTCCTTTTACAGTACTTTCCTGATTAAGAAGTTGAAGTTCTATAATAATCCAATGTGATTCATGTGGAAAATGTGTGAAAGTCGTTTTAACAATCTTAATATTCCAATTTTGAAGCGTTTTCCTTTTGCCTGGTGTGTGGTGATAACTAACTCCTTCAGAACCACTTGTGTCATTGTTTCGTACTTGGTCTGTAACAGTAATGGTCGATCTCTGCATTAATTACTATTAATATATTATGCATTTTGAATTTAATAGCGTGTACGTGTACGAGTTGAAATTTCTCTTTCGCTCCAAAAAATATTAACTACCGTATTTACTCTATTAAAAACCCAGGGTCACTAGACATTTCTGACCTCCTGAAGACTGGGTCACAAATGGAGAGTGGGTTCGTATCAG